>JBANCY010000338.1:0-39393 GCA_037040045.1 Phorticella flavipennis | reverse complement strand
TGCCTGTTACATACATTTGCACAAACTTATAATACCCTTCATACCAATTTTCAATTGGGATCAGGGTATAAAAATGATTTAGAATAAAAGGTGTCGCCGCCTCGAGAAACGCTCAAAATCGACGGGGCCTGACCGCCGCCTGCCAATCAAATTAACACATTCCAATTAGCATATGGAGATCGGAGACGGAGATCGGGGATCGAGTCTCGGAGTGGGGGATGGAGATGGAGATGGAGCTGGAGATCGGAATTGGGATGGAAATGAAGATTGAAATGGAGACAGACACATTTTATTCAATTTGTTCGACTGACCGAAGCAGATCACTGAACAGACACGAAGGCTACGTTTGAGGGCAATAAAATGTCACGAGTTTCACGCGAGACTTTCTAAACGCTGACAAAATATCCTTGATATGGATATATATGAGGGTTGCTCTATAAGTTTTTATATATGGTATAGCATTATAGACTTAATTCGTTTCGTTTGTATGATCTATCAGAGTATGTTGTAAGACAAGTTAAGGCTTTACTTGGCATCTTCGTCTGGGAAGGTGTTTGGAGATCATTATAAAGACTTTTAGTTGGGCTTACTATAGGAAGCTTTAACATTATAAACTTTGTAAGTTTCGAAAGGGGACTCGGTCCCTCCTAGAAAAACTAGGTTGTAGCGTAGGATTTGAAATTGACCGTCGAAAAAAAGTTTTTCCGTGAAGGAAGCAGAAATTAAGGAAAATAGTGCTTCAGGCTTTGACCCGATAATGATGTTATGGCCAGATAACAATAATAACAAAGCCATCTTCATTATTATATATTCGTTTGACTTTTGACGTTTGACTTGGCAGCTTTAGACGGCGCTCTCTGGGAAGTTCCTTGGAGACCAATATGAAGACTTTTATAGCCTTATAGCTCTATTGGGTCTACCATATGAAGCTTTTAACATTATAAACTTTGGAAGTTTCGTTTGGATGATCTATCTAAACAAAATTATAGACAAATTCCAGCTTCGCTTTGACAACTTTAGGGAAATTAATAATATATTGGCATATGGTGTAGTACCCGTTGGGTATAACTTTTAGATTTTGTAGAGTTATAAAAAATACTGATACTAATACTAACATCGATATAATAATTTCTTTTTGATATTGGGTCTGGATTCCTTTGCTTTTTTAGGGAAACGTATAGTTATGGTAATATTTCGAGGCATACGCCTAGTTTGGTACTCTTTCATAAGTATTATGTTTGTATATTTTATAAAACATAATTTTTGGAAATAAATAAAATATAGCCATCTCTTTTCATTTTTTGTTTCTGGTAAAGGTCGATTTTTTTAAATGTCTTCTTTGGGACATGCTATGAGTAACGCTATAGAGATAGCTTTGAAATGCTTATCTGAAGTTATTTTACCAAAAAAACCTTTACATTTTGGTCTAGAGTTTCTTTCACTCTAGTTAGACTAGAGTCTAACGAGTCTCAAGTTTCAGATCGATAACTATGCGATATAGTGGTTCATAGGAGACATATATAGTAAAAAGTATTTGAATGAATTGGAAACTTAGAGGAACTATGGGTAAAACCCACTATAAGTGGTACACGATCCGGCGGGTTTCAACAAAGAAAGCTATGTACCATATTTCTTTATGAGGTTAAAAAAATGACTGCTGAAAGTCCATGAAAGATGTCAATTTTCACCAAAAGTTAAACAAACAATCCCAAAAAAACGGCTAAAATATGGCGCTGTTTCAAGCTAAGTCTAACTATTTATGGTTTATGCCTAAAAAAAACTGAACACTTGCAAAATATTTACTGTCAAAAATGTTTGTGGTTTTCGGTTTGGGTTTGGGTTTGGTTTTGTTAGACGAAATTGAATTTTTGGATTTTTATTTTTATATTGTTTTTGACAAGGTTATTTTCCGATGCGACGCAGTGCGAATTGGCTGCGTAGTAACTATTTGTTTAGCTGTTTTTGGGCGGCAACAACAACAACAACAACAACAACACAACTACAGGGTATTAGATCATAAACGAGTCGAAAGAAAATAGAGAAAACAAAACAAAAACAGATAAAGAGGGGGAGGGGGAGAGGGGTATGGGGTATGGGGAATGGGGGGCCGGGGGGAAGAGAAATTACAACTAAAAAGTAAATAAAAAAAAGAATTGACAAAGTACAAACATTTAAAAAATGGCAATCCGAAGTTAATCCACATGGTAAAATGTTCGTGCATTTTTGGGCGTGGCAGGGCGAAATTTTTTTGGCTTTAATGTTGTTGTTGTTCTGGTTGTTGTTGTTGTTGTTGTATACGTTTTACTCGAAGTTTGTTTAATTTGGTTTTCGGTTTGTTGTTGTTGTTGTTGTTCTTGTTGTTATCACATGTTTCGTTCGCTCTTGTTGTTGTTTGTTTTGTTAGCTGTTAAGTGTGGTTGTTATTGTTGTGGTTGTTGTTGTTGTTGTTGCCATTGTTATTGTTATTGTTGTCACTTGAACCCAACACACAACCCGCTGCCACCAACAGTTGCCCTTAAACAACACCCGAAATAGTTACTCCCAAATAGAGTCCTAAACATAAACAGACCTCAACACAAAACAAAGAAACCCAAACATAAACTACGACTAAACACAACTCAAAATGCTCAGCTAATACATACCCTGTTCATGGGAAATTCAAAAGATATTCTGTTTGCAGTTCTTAGAAAAGAAAGTATCTCAAGTTAAGATCTTGAAGAACACTCAAAATTGTCTATAAACTTTACGCTTAAACTTGTTCAAAAGATAAACCATTTCATATTATGATCATATTATTTACATTTTTGGAGTAATATTTTTAGGATTCTTTAACTTTCCTTCCTTAAAACAGTCATAGCATTATCAAAACTGTACCGATTTTTATTCAAAATTTCTTAAAGAACTTGCTTAATGATCGAAATTGGAAAGCCAAAATTTTCAGACTTCCAAGAGCCTTAATTTAACCGAAGCTAAACTAAGTGTTTCGACTGATGTTGCATCAAAACTTAACCAAGTTAATGTTATGGATGTTACTTTTGCGCAAAAGTCCGATTGTCGTCAAAAATGAGTCTCATCGGGCAAATCCCCATCCCAATTCAGCCATAACTCAACCAATTTGAGTCATAAATAGTACAAAATACTCGAATTATAGTTGAAATTGATTCCACATCGTAATATCAGACTCTTAAAAATGATTTGTGTTTACATATTTTCATTCTCTTCAAATTAAGTTCCATCAATTTTAGGCGTCTTTTTAGACTTTAAATAGTCCAAATCAAGCGTTATAATTTTGGAAAAGTTCAATTATTCTTTGAAAATATTGAGAATTTTGAAACGAAAGCGATTTGGGTCTAGACAATTTGTAAAAACACTTAATCTAGACGATTTTGGAAAAGCTCAAAATTCTTTGATATTGGGAATTATGAAATAAGGATGCATTATCTTCGTGGAGCCGATCTTACAGCTTCCAAATTTTAATGCAAATTTTGAATATTGAAGATATATGACTTCAAATGTACTGACGTAGAATAAAAGAAGAATAAATGCCAAGTTTTATAACGATAGCTCAAAATCTGAGGGACTCGCAAGCATACATATAGACGCACAAAGAGACGGACATGCCTCAATCGATTTCTTTTGTCCCCCTGACTATTCTGAACTTAACTTTTGGGGGTCAACGTCGCTTTCTTCTTTCGCACAAAAAGTGAATATATTCACGATGCTATATATAAAATGGTATTACGCATTTCGAAGAGCTGAAAGCTCTCTTCAATTTAAGTATATTAAGAATTCATTGTTAATCTTCTTCCTAATATACTCTTCTGAGATTTGAGCAACTATTTCAGTGTTCATTTTGGATGACTACCCAGCTAATTGGAGGTTACTCAACCAAGTCCCATTTCCCAGATCTGTTTAAAATATATGTAAAAGTGCGGCACACACTTTTCTTTTATCAATATGTGACCCAAAGTACCAGCTGGTGCTTGGGCAACTATGGGGCCCCTCAGCCCCCCGGTTGGGGCATTTAATCAGAAAACTGGAAATTGAAATTGAAAATGAAAATGATGAAGTCGAAGTCAAAGTCGAAGTCGTCATGCGTCTCTTCTGACAGTCTGTGGCGACAATTTGTGCATAAATCAAATTAGGCTGTCAATCTGTAGATGTCTCTGGTTCGGGCTCGGGCTCTGGCTTGGAGTCTGGACTTTTTATGGCGAGCTGTATCTGTGGCCGTATCTTTTGTATCTTCGAACAACTTCATTAGCATTTTGGGCTCTTGACTGATTTCTAGTCGAATTGATATACATAATGTAAATATATTTATGGCATAGAGTCGCGTCGGGGAGTATTGTGTATCGACTAAATTTTAAATGATATTTGTCAATAGCACTTCGCATTGTGAAGATACAATCACACACACCCGGAGACGCTGTCGGAGACGGAGACGGAGACGTAAACGTAGACGAAGACGTAGCCCCGGTGACTTGAATTGTGACTGAGACTGTGACTGTGACTGTGACTCGAGTCTGTGACCGAAAGAAACTATGTGCTGCGAGCGTGTTGTGTCTGAGACTGAGACTGGGGTCTGACTCTGAGACTGAGACGGAGGAGGCCCATTGAGGCCGGCGGGTTGTTGCGGCGGAAAAACATGTTTCGGGTCGCCCGTCGACTCTTTTTGCGCTGGCTTCCGGTTTCGCTTGTTGTTGACGGACGGCTGAGCGGTCGGCTCAACGCTCGCTCTTGCGCTCGCTCGATCTGGCCGGTCGGTCGGTCGGTGGGTCGGTCGTTCGTTCCGTCTGTCGATCGGTCGGTCGAGTGGTTCATTATTGTGGCTCATAGAGTAAAGTAGCATTTGACGAATGCGCCGCCGCCGCCGACTATAAACGAATTAACATATGAAACTATGCGATAAAGCGTGGACTTACTTCTATAGCAGGCGCTATGCGACACTCGGAGAAAAAAAGTACTTATAGCTAGAGGTCTTCTACAACTAGATAAACTCTATATAAACAAGTTTAAAAACTAAACTCTAACTGTTTCAGAAACATGCCTCCGCTTAAATCATCATATCTCAGGACCTTCTGTAGTTGTTTATTCCAAATTTGATACCAAAGATTCTATCGATTCCATAGTTTGTTCTTCAGATTTAATAAATCGTATCTTAGGGTCATTTGCACGTAAAAATTCTAAACAACAAATTTATGTATCTGTCAGTTCTAACAATCCCAATCTCTCCAAAACTTTGTTGAATTGCCAAAGACAATATGACATAATATAATATTACAACATAACACGTTTAAATGAAATCTAAGTCAATAAATATTATATTTATGCCAATTTCAACGAATACGTATCTCAGGATCTGTTATAGGTACATATATCAAATTTGGTATGTTAAGCTACCTATGCCCAACGCAGCTTAAGTTACTTTTATTTTTGGCATATCATGTATATTTACTCGAAAAATCGTTAAGTATTATACAAATGCCTAAAAAGAAGATGACGTATCTCGCATTATTTACACCAAAACTGAAAAGTCTTTAGCTGCAGACCTAAGGCAACTCTAGTCGGTTTTGGTTCTCCATATCATACCTAATTACTGCGAAAATCGATTAATAGTATATGGCTGACGCGTTAAAAGTAGCATATCTCAGGATCTATTGAAGCTATATGTATGAAATTTGGTATGTAGTTGCAGCTATGCCAAGCACAACGTAAGCTTCTTTTGAATCTCGCATATGGTGCATATTTGCGCCAAAAATCATATACAAAATATAAGTTCCAATAACTCAGGATCTTTGGCAGTTGTAAGCATCAAAATTGAAAAGTAATAAGCTCTAGGCCTCTGGCAACTCAAGACACTATTAGTTTTGACATAACACTACTAATTGCCCCAATAAATATTGATTAAAAACTTACAAATAGTTCTATAGATAATTGTTTGTAAAGCTTAAAATTCGATTTGCTATGGAACGGCGATAACTGATAAGCCAGTTGGAAAGTGCTATAACTTTTGGTGCAGTGTAATGCTCATAATAAGCAATGCTTCGGCGACGACGCGCTGCTATGCGAAGGTCATACAACAACAACAACAACGACAACAACAACAATTGCGTCTGCCCAGTGGCGATAGTTAGCTTGAGGAGGGCGGGGGCGTCTGTTGTGGGCGGTGCTGGGGAAGGCGGTGTTGCCAACTACAAGAATTGATATGCATTCCATTATGGAAAATTTTTGTTGTCGTTGTTGTTGTCGTTGTTGTTGTACAACCAAAGGAAAATGCGACAATTGAGCAACAAATCGCTTGACGTTCCGAATGTACTCAAACACAGTAATTGACGAGTACACGCCGCTCGCAAATGAGTATTAGCCGCAAGTGTGATAATTGCAGGGCAAACAAATTTGTGAATATTGTGAATATTGTGTGAATATAAATGAATAATAATCATACGCTTCGTCGAGTCAAAGTAACTATAATAATCATATAAATGTACTTAAAAACTTAGACTCAAAACCCAAACCCAAACAACAAAGTGAGTAGAAAAAAATAAAAGAAAAATCAATGTAAATTTAGTAAATATTTAATTGACTCGATTCATGAGCCATAAAATCCTTTTCTGCTTTGATTTATGAATCTATTCAAAGCGTTTCACATTTAACGACTCCCCGATAATATCGGAATATTGTTTATATATGTGCTTCCATATAAAGAGTTAACAATTTTATACCCAACGCCGACGGGGTTGGGGCAAGTGCCAAACATGTGGCAAGGGGCAGGTGACGAGCGGAGTGGGACGGAGCGGGACGGGGCACTACGGAGCGGGGCAAGCGGTAAGCGGGTCAACATGGAGCGCTCTGACATTGCCGTGCAATTGCGCAGTGCTACGAAAACAAAAAGGAAAACAACAACAACAAAATAAGAATTTAAAGCCAAAACAAACAAACAAGTAAAATGTTTTAGTTGCAACTAACTAGTTGACTAAGTAGATACCCTGTAATTAAGCAATAGAGGGCAGTTTTGTCAGAAAGTCCTCAACTGAACTTCAATTTCTTTTCAAAGTTCGAGTGAGCACTTCACACAAGAGTCTGCCTTATATGTATTCCATAAATTTAAGATAATGAACTAGGGATTGTAAACAGTACATAGCTTCCGTGTTGATAGGCGGATCCTTTTGAAATTCAGTATTTCGGTAGATTATAAGGTATGTTTGATGTGTATAAAAATTTCAAAGTTATCGTTCAGAAATTGTTGGAATTATATACAATCCCAAATTTTAGTCGTATGAAGACAGACTATAAAAGATGGCAATGCGAGAAGCTTTATGAATCTAGCTCAAAAGCATATTACTATTAAATTAAGGAATCGAAAAGGGTGTATAACCTCCCTATTAATAGGCCAATCCTTTTGAAATGGTGGTGGAAATTTGCGTAAAATATACAAGTAATATCTTAGGAACTAGACCTTTCAGAACTAGAATTTATAAAGTCCGCTGTGGCTAATTCCGACAGATAACAGATGGACATGTCCCAAAGGATTTCCTAGATCCTCCTGACCCTTTTGGAGATCTATAGCGTGATCAGTCTCTGATGCTTGCTTCTATGCATTACAAGCTTCATGACAATGTTAATACTAACATAATCTAAGTTCAATTTCCGGAAGCAGCAATAGTTTTCCAATAATTGGATACTCTTTAATCTTCAATAATCGTTCAGTGAGTTTAACAAACCAAAGCTTCTTTTCCTGCTTCTTTCCAGCAACTTTCCCAAACAAACATATACATTATATATTATATATTATACTTTGTATAATTTCTTCTTCTTTCTTTCAAATTGAAAGAAATGCTAAAAATACAAAATATTCTAGCTTTCTTTGACAAATTAACTGTGACTACTTGGAAATTTGATCGTATAACACTGAAATGTCGTTTATATATTATATATATCATAGACTTTCCAACGAAACTAAGTACAACATGAAAGCAAAAAGTATTGAAGACCAGAAAACGACATGATTTTCTTGCCAAAGCTAACACACATAGTTTCAAAGCCATTTAAGATAAGTCTTTTGTGTATAAAAGTATGACAAACATATATAAACTATATATTTTCCCCATAAAAAACTACATACCAAATTTGCCAACTGCAGGTGTTACAGTTTCAGAGTTATATGGGTTAGTTAAGGTAACAATAGATAAAGCTATAGCTAGAGTAAATGATAATACCAAACAAGCAGTAAACTTGGGCTGGGCCAATGAGCTCTTTTATTGGTATAATAGAAGTTATAGCACAGTTCTTTCAAAAAAACAAAACAGCCTCAGTTCAGCTAAGCCCATGCAAAAGCTTCTATTTACAGGGTATGCAAAACAGCCAACGGTTTAATTGCATTTGCAATATTGCCACAGATATGTCGGAGTCGTACGGATCTGAATGGCTGCATGTTTATTTATGAGTCGATTCGAGTTGACTTCAGTCCGTATCGACGGGGGCCACTCGGTTGCCCGACGAGTTGCGTTTTGCGTTTGCATTTGCTTTGCTTAAAATGCAAATTTAGCCAAGAGTTCCCAGAGCAAAAAAAAAAAAAAATTTTAAAAAAAAAACCGAAAAGAAAAGACAAAAACAGTCGGTCGGGGCTGGCCTAGGGGCTGTGCCAGAAGACAGCAACTAGCAACAACAACAATAACAACAAATTACCTCTCAAGGACATTTTTCAATGTACGTCGCAATCGGTAAGCGAGACGGGGAAAGAGAGAGAGCGAGATAGGGGCAGAGAAAGCGTTGGTAAAAGAGTCAAAACGAGTTTCAAATGCCATCCAAAAAAAATGGAGTCCTACCCAAAAAAAACCATAGAAGGATTATATTCAGCATCCCGAAGATTTCCTACTCTCTTCAAAGCTTTCCTATATACTACATTGTATAGAAACATTGTACATAAAAACAGAGTTGTGCGTGATATATGGACAGCTATATTATATTCTAGTCCGATTTTTAGGTGCTTTGAAATTGGCTGGAACCATAAAGAAGAACATATTTGAAGTGTGTGTAAAATTGCAATCCAATAAGTTGACAAATATATGCTATAATAGCCCGATTCTTATGAAACTTAGTGAAGAGATACATTATAAAGAAATTAAAGTGTTAGGGAACTTTTAATCTTGTAGCTTAAAAAACATGGAAAATATGGGCGAAACCGACTTTCATTTGATATAGTGTCCCTATCCTTATGAAACTTGGTACAGATACTAAAGACATTCGAAAACCTTTTTACCTATTGACCATTTTGGAGTTAACTTTTGTTGATTGTAAAAGTTGTACTCTTTCTCCTTGAAATGTGTGTAAAATTTCAATCTAATAACTTAAAATAGACGTATATTATATGGCAGTTATAGTAGCCCGATTTTTATGAAACTTTGTGTAAAGACACATTATAAAGAAATTCAGGTGTTTATGAACTTTTAATCGTGTAGCTTAAAAAACATGAGAAATATGGGGGAAACCGATATTCGCTTGTATGGCTACTATGTGCTATAGTGTCCCTATCCTTATGAAACTTGGTATAGATACCAAAAACATTCGAACACCTTTTTACCTATTGACCATTTTGGAGCTAACTTTTGTTAATTGTAAAATTTGTAATCTTTCTCTTTGAAGTGTGTGTAAAATTGCAATCTAATAATATAAAATAAAGGTATATTATATGGCTATAGTAGCTCGATCCCTATGAAACTTAATGTAGAGACACATTATAAAGAAAATGAAGTGTCTATGAACTTTGAAACTTATAGCTTATAAAAACATGAGAAATATCGGGGAAACCGACATTCATTTCACATAGTGTGCCAATCCTTATGAAACTTGGTATAGATACCAAGGGCCACCCATTAACCTCCTGACCATTTTAGAGCTAACTTTGGTAATTGTAAGAGTTGTACTCTTTCTCCCTGCATTACAAACTTCAGCACAAAGTCTATATGCACACTTCTTCGGTAAGTGTATACAGAAAAGAAGGGGAAAAACACCAGCTGTCAGCTGTGAGTGAGTGTTTGAATGCATGAAACGAGTGTGTAAGTGAATAACAATGAATAACACACAACTGAGCAGCAACGGTACAACCCTTATTTTGAAAACATTTTGAAATCTTGCCAAAGCTCAAGACGATCATCCTCATCATCTTCATTTGAAGACGACGACGACGAACCCTATAATCAAAAACCAAAGTCAAATTGCTTTTCTCCCAACCAATTGTAGATCGACTAAGCAGTTACCCTGTAACTACCCTGTAAAAGTCTCGTTCAACTGAGGCAAAACATTCATACACAAAATTTGTGCACTATTTGTCGTGATTTATGCTCTGATGACATCATTTCATTTCATGAATTCTCCGAAGAAAGAGCGAAAAAAAAAACCCAAAGTACACGAGGCTCGTGCGAACTTTGAAGGTTGCCAGCATGTGGCACAATTGCGATCGGAAAATCAATACGGCGTTTCGAAAACAACCTATTTATGGTCTATTATATTATCGTATATTATGTGGAAATATGTGAACTTAATGAATTCTTTATGAACAAGATCGAACATGTTGTTCAAATGTGACAAAAATTATGCCTGGAAATAGTTGACGAAATCTGGAAAATTGAAGTGTCAGTTTTTAAGATGCGTCTATTTTAGAAATTAGTTTATTGTGAACAAGTTCCAATTTTGGCTAAATGATCTTAGAATCTTTTAGTATAACTCAAATAAATAGGCTTTTTATGTTCGAAAAGGTGAATAATTTTTCTGATAAGCCAAGAATATCTTAACTTTGAGAATAATATTTGAAGATTGATTGAAAAAATCCAACCTAATCTAGAAGATCTAATTTTTTAGAAGATAATTCAAAACTTTAAATATGATTTTTAATCTGAAAAGATTGACATAGTTCACAACATGATGAATCATGACTTTATGGATATTAAGACTTGTTTTTTCAAGGTTCAGGAAAAAAATTAAAGCTCCAAAGATCTGAACCAAATTGAATCCATTAAAAAAAGACATCAACAAGTGGAATACGAACTATACGGGAAATCACTATTTGGACCATTTCGATAACTAGAGAAGTCAAAGAAACTATTTTATGTAAAACTTTTTTCCAACTACAGAATCTCCAAGAAAGGAAATACCCTATGCTCAGACACAAAACATTTTGGATTCAAAAATAGTTATGTAAAGAAATTTTATTTTCATAGTCGTAAAATAACATCGAACGCAAAAAAAATATGTCTTGAAACGCCAAGAAATTCTAGGGTATTAAAAAGTCGAACTTGGCCTCTTCGGGTTAATAATAAACCTAAAATCTGTTCTATTTGTCTCTTGGTATGCCGAAAAATCAGGCAATCAGCGAGAAGTTGGGCGATTTCATACTCTACTTACTACAGGGTATATATGGTTTAACAGTTTTAGCTTATTTATAGCTCTAAAGGAAGCTAAATTAGAAAAACTTTTTGAATTCAAATTCAATATACGAAATTGTCGCCTTTTTACAGAGTATCTAAACAAGTCAACCTAAACGCAAGCACAAAGATAAATATGAAACTCAAAACAAATTATTTTTGTTAATTTGATCACAGGGTATCTAAGCAACTGTGCAATTGTGCTATTAAACAATGATTAACCATCATTAATATCATTAAAAACTATAATATAAAAAGAGAGGCAAAACATCATAATGAGCAATATATCGTATGGATGGTTGGATGGAATGAAGCGGCTAGTTGGATGAATGGATGGACGGATGGATGGGATGATATCAACAAACCGAACCGAACCGAACCGAACTGAACTGAACTGCGTCATAGCTCTAAATACGGCAAGCCGTGTAAGAAGAACAAACATGCCACATGGAAATTGAAGCAACAGCTTTTTGCTGCTTCTCGATTACGCTCTACGACGTCATATACATCTCTATAGGGTATATATATGGTATATATGGTATATATAAGGTAAATAAAAGGTAGAGCAGGTAGCGTGGCATGAGGCAGCGAGGCAGGGAGGCAGCGATAAACGGTAAACGGCTGCCAAACATATTAGCGAGCGGCTTAAGTGCAATCCATTCATGGGCGAGCAACTGAAAAGGATAATCGCCGTGCGGAGCAAAAGATGAGAAACTCAAGAATAGGCCAAAGGACCCCTACCCAGGGTAGGGCGCAGGGGCTAAGAAAGACGACGATAGACGACAGACGAATGAGAAAAAATCAAGAACGCAATACACAGAACGGAAAAAAATTGCAGTAATTCAGATTGAGATAATTGAAATCTTGATAAGCCATAGCAGCAGATCGGGAAGGAGGGAAGGCGGAGAAAGGGAGAGGCAGAAGTGGAAAGACAGACAAATATAGTCTGAGAAGAGGCAGAGAATAACAGAATTTACATATCACAATTTCAGTAAATTTTCAATAAGTTTTCAAATCGAATCTATAGGCGAACACCTTTCTATATATATTTTCAGAGATGGGTTTAAAAGACCAATGATATAGATACATATATGTATATATTTTTACCCATTTGAAGATGCTAATTATATTATATACAGATTCCACAGTATTCTTAGTTTAGTAAAAATTTGTACAAATTGGGTTTTTTCTTAGAAAGTCTTAGGATAAGGCAGATTTTCAAACAAGAATACATTTTTTTGGTCGATCATATATCACAGGATCGACCGAATAGTGTATTCTTGTTTCAAAATCTGCCTTATCCATATAAGGTAGCCGATTTTATATATTCACAATTTCAGTAAATTTTCTATTTGTTTTGAAATCGAACCCATAGGGGATTTTTTTTTTGGGTAAAAACGAAGTGCACCTCTTTATATATACATATTTACTGGGATGGGTTTGAAAGACTAATACATATATATATATATTTACCCATTTGAAGATGCTAATTATATTATATACAGATCCCACAGTATTCTTAGTTTAGTAAAAATTTATGCAAATTGGGTTGTTTCTAGAAAGTCTTAGGATAAGGCAGATTTTCAAACAAGAATACATTTTTTCGGTCGATCCTGTGATATATGACATATAAGGTAACCGGTTCTATAAAGAGTCGAACTTCTCTATAGTGAACTTCTATACAATCAAGCTCTCCCTATTTTGAATTGATTTCAAACACACAACGTGCCAATTTCATTGTATTTTAATGAATTTCCATAGAATGAAGTTTCTATATAATGAAGTGATCTTCTGGTCCCGTCAAGATTCATTATAGGGAAGTTCGACTGTATTTTAATTTATACATCTACAAGAAGGCACAGTGAGGGTGCAAGTAATAGCACATTGACGCGCCAAGCAAGAGTTCGCAGGTTCGAACCCCACCCATAGGGTGAGCACAACCTGTGATATCTTCAATCTCAAAGACTTTAACCATATTGACTTTCTAGAATGGTCTAAAGAACCACAATATATAACAACTAGATGCTATAGGGACATATAAGGAAAGGTTCCATCTGGTCTATCAGCAGATCTGACCGAAAGTAAGAACTGAACCTTCTTGTAAGGGCTAAGCTCGGATGGATTCCTTCGTAATATGATAATAATCAACTTTAAATAAAATCCTTGTGATACGCAAAATATCTTAAATGGGATCAGTTTGCACTTGGCTTTTTCTCGCAGTGTAGGGGCATATTTACTTCCTGGCTGAAGCAACTGTGTGTGAATGAATGAATGAATGGGTGTGCGAGTGAGTGAGTGAGTGCATGTCCCTCTCCCTCTCTGTCACTCCTTCTTGCGTCCCTCTACCCCTCCCTCCTTCTCTGCACCATGTGCACGTCCTGCGCGCGTGCACAGGCAGCGCCGAGTGGCAACAACTGCCGCTTCTTATTGACATTGGAGGACTTGCCCATGTGGCTCGATGTGGCTCGATGTGGCTCGAGTAACACCCGGCGCAGATGCTAAATAAGAAGCAGGAATTAAAGTGCAAAGGCAACAACAACAGCAACAACAACAGACCAAAGGTGTATGGCAACAACAACAGCAGCAACAACAACACGAGCGAACCGACTGAGCGGAAAGAGAGAATGAGAACATGACTTGGTACTCTGAGTACTTAGCGGGTTCACAATGCCAGGATATGATTCAACCAGAGGCACAGACACAAACACAGGGTGTTTAGGCTCTACGAAAGAACTTCGAAGTGTCTATGGATTCTATTTATATAGAGCTACTTTAATATATAGATCGAGGTTTGGGTTATTCCATCAAACTAAGGTCTCAAAATGTTTATCTATAAGAATTCAGGAAATTTCGTTGGAAATGCTGAACTGTGAGATACCCTAGCTGTTGTTGTTAGCCAACTGAAAGTCTCTCCATAAAAACTCGAGAAGTTTTCTTGAAGAAGCTGGACTACGAGATGCCCTCGTTTGTCGCTTGTAGCTTGCGTTGAAGTCAGCATTAGCCTTGCCTCAGATTTGTTTAGTATAAAGATTATATTTCAGTTTCATGAACCTAATTTCATATAACCAAAGCAAACAAAGTAAAAAATGCGCCTAAAGATTTTCCAATTTTCCCAATATAAGGAATTCGGGAAACCTAATACATAAATTTACTATAGTTTCGAACATTCATTTTTATATGTTGATCGTGCTTATATAATGACATGCTTCTTTTTCTTTCTTAATTCCTTAATTCATCTCAAAAATCATGGAGAATGATCTCAACAAGTTGAGAATATAAAACAGATGCAGATGACGTTCAAGAAGTAAAAAATAACACTCAAAAAGTAATGTCAACAAGTTGACTCAGAGAACATCCTTTGAGATCCTTCAACAGCTGGATCGGAGGCGTGACTGAGAAAGTGAAAACCCATCAACTACGCCCTGGGGTGGGAGAGAGTAAGCACTTGAGCCACAAGGTACAGGGTTGACAGTACCATATAATTTTACTGGGTATCTGAACTTGTTTGTCATAGGAAGAAGGATAGACTTCATCGGATGTCGTATGTCTAGGAATCGATCTCCGAAAAATCAACAAACTTTATAACATCGCACTCTCCCAAGTAAACAGGAATTGGTCTTTTAATCGATATGTAATATAAAATCTCTTAATGATTAACTACATCTAATAAAATTACCAAAGTTTCGGAAGATTTTATTGAGTTTTAAGTTTAAGTTTTTTCAGAAAACATTTAAGAGATTTGCAATTGATTTCAGAACTAGTTTAAAAATGCATTAGAGTGTCTGAGAAACTTGTTCCAGCGAAAGATCTGTCAAATTCTTGTGAGTATATATAATATAGAAACTAGCTTCTGATATAGAAAATAGCTTCCATTAAGTTTATAATCGATTTCCGATCAACTTGTAAGCTATATATCTTATCAGTTAACATCAATAATAATATTCCACTAATTTGACAAGCCTTGAAAACTACAAACGCAATTGTCTATTACAAGCCACGGCGTAATTGCTCCGGGAATTCCCCCATATTTCATTATATTTATAGAGAAGTTGAATTGAAAATATCTATATATCTATATCTATATGTGTATAATGCGCCAATGCAAGATGGTTTAACGTATGCATTCGTTGAGTGATTTATGAGTAGAGCGATTGATGGACACATTTTACGATTTCTATCGATGATGAAGGGAAAAATGAAAAAATAAAACTGACAGCAAAAACGCATATAGAACAAATAGAATTTATTCCAGCCAAAAGTGAAATGCGCTGAGAGATGATCCATAAGTACTATATATGTAGCGTAGATGACATTATAGATCGTCAAAGACAAATAATTTCATTTTAATAAATAATGGATTTCTTTTTCCCCATAGCAAAACTACAGAAAATGTCACGATTTGTTGATTATTATTATCATAAAAATAGCATATGAATAGATGCTACAATACAGTTTAGTTTAGGATTATGTTGAAGCATCGAGCATATTTACTGTGCATAATAATGTATATCTTTTTCCCCACAGTAATATAATATTAAAATGATATAGACGATCCATAAGGATAGGTTTGGAAAGTGTTTGCATCATGAAATGCAACAATCAAATTCCAATCCTCCTCATATATCATAATATTGTACATATCTTTCTATTTACTGGTTCGGGCGGCTTCAGTTTGATGACGAATGCCTTTGTTCTGGATGTCTGATAGAAATATTTCACAATTTTAGATAATATGCATACAAATGCATAGCCACTCACACACATTATACGAAACCGTGCAGTCATATCCATATAATATATATAGATAAATTGATAAAGACCCAAACGCCCAGCTTTCAATCCAAATGCGCTTCGAATTGCAATGATTTTCTACATAACAGCTAAAATCGGCTATAAATTTTATTGGATTAAATTGAAAACTAGAATTCTATGCGTTGAACTATGGGAATGAGCAATACCCAGAATTTTGGAATAATTACAGCAAGTTTGTTTATGTATAGGCGCCAAGAAAGATGGCGATAGCGCTACAAGCAACAGTTTGAGTGACTTTTGTGTTTCTAGTCTTCTGGACTTCTAGTCTTAACCAGACTGATAGGAACTTTCGAGAGACTATTTAAGCCTATTTAAAGACAGAATGGGGGCTTTATAGCAGACAGTCTTTTGACATAACTTTTGATGCTGATTATGCAGTAGAAAGTTGAGAATTTTGGAAAGACCAAGAAGAGAAAGCTAAGAATATGAGCTAAACTTTGGAGTAGACTTTTTATATGACTCAAAATATGTGTATGTTCATAGAAATGTGATCAATTGTTGAAATTTGAAAACAGTTGAACTTACAGATTTTCCGTTTCTGTAGAGCACAAAACTTTACAATGTTCACCCTTTTTGGTTTTCAAGGAAGTTCATATGAAGATTGTTCAATTGACTAACTTATAAAACACCTTAGCTTCAGAGTTACCTCCAGAATGGTCAGGCCAAAAAGTAAACTGATTGAACCATGTCCGACCATCTATTTGTCCCTCAGTTTTTGAACTACTTTAAGGAAAATCCACATTTTTACCTTATTTCTAAAAGCTCCATTGAATAATATCATAAATTTGTCATTTGTTTTTGCTCATAGATCATTTCTCATATATACGGATTGACTGAAATTTAATACACTTTTCTGTTGCTTAATTAACTAATGCTATCTTTAATTTCAAAAAGATTGGAATGTCGTATAGCTATCATCCAACTAAAAGTCAGTTTTGCATATATTACCTAAAGTTTTGGAGCGATTGGAATGAAATTTAACACAAGCTCAAGTTTCTTTATTATCTCTAGCTATACCAAATTTCAAAATGATTGGATTACTGTATATGATAGCTGAAATATAACTAAATTTTAGGTTTTCCCTAAGTAATATGTTTTTCCACATATTGGATTGAAATTTAACACACTTTTAAGTTTCTTTATTAACTAACGCTACACTAGATTTCAAAAAGATTGGACAATTATATTATATAGCTATCATTCAGCTAAAAGTTGGTTTTGCCTATAATACTCATGTTTTTAAAGCAATTGCATTTAAATTAGACACAAACTAAAGTTTCTTAAATATCTATGGCTCAAACAAATTTCGAAAGTATCGGATTACTATATAATGTAGCTGACATAAAACGAAATGTCTATTTAACCCATATTCGCCATGTATTTAAAGCTATCGTAAGCATTCAAAATTTCTCTCTTAACTATCGTTACTGTAAGTTTAAGAAGATTCGGACACTACATTTATATACTATAGCTGTCATAGTGCTAAAAGTCGCTTTCGACTCATATTATTTTATGTATTTCCAACTATTCGATTGAAATTTCAGACAAATGCTTGTTTTTTTATATTTAACACGAATCGGACAACGTTATCATAAAGCTGCTCCTATGTTGTTTTGAGCAATTGTATTGAAATTTTATATTATAAAGATTCCATATTATATTATATTATGTTTCTTAAAAAAATTATTATTATTATATGGCCATAACAACCCTTTCGGGTCAAAACCTGAAGCTCTATTTTCCTCTATTTCTGCTTCCTTCACTGAAGAACATTTTTATGTGTGTGGATTTCAAATCCTACGCCACAACCTAGTTTTTCTTAGGAGGGTCATGCCTATCGACATGAGCGGGACTCGAACCTCGCACCTCTTCTTTGGCGGGACACTGCGCTATCCACTGGACCACCGAGACATTATTAAAATCCTTAAAACTTTAAAAGACAAAAACTAACTAAATTGAACTAATTATTATTATTATATGACTATAACAACCCTATCAGGTAAGAGCCTGAAGCACAATTTGCCTTTCTTTCTGAAGATCTTTTTTGGATCTTACGTCAGAACCTAGTTTTTCTAGGAGGTAACATGACTGAGGGTTCGAACCCTCACCTCTAGTTTGGCGGAACAGTGCGCCATTCACTGGTCCACCGAGGTCCATCGTATATTAAACTAAACTATAGTAAAATCTAGTCAAATTTCGCCGACGTTTTGCCATTTAAGTGTTGTTGTTGTTGTTCATGTCTTGTTGTTGTTGTTGTTACTGATATGGCTACAAAATTTAGCGGGAAAAAAGAACTGGAATTCCATTCATTATCAGAGAGCAAAGCGCACAATTGTACAAACTTATAGATGGCATTATGTATACATATATATACATAGTGAGCTATATATATAAAAATATATATATTTTAGATTTATATATGCATATTTTCTCTTGTTGCAGCTCAATTTCAATTTTGGCTTTGGCAACGTTGTTGCTGTTGCTGATGTTGCAGGATGTAAAAACAACAAACTTGTTGCTTCTGTTATGCATATATATGTATGTATATATATAAAATTATAGACAGTTTGTTGTTGTGCTTGTTGCAGCAACGGGCAACAGCAGCAACAACAACAACAACAAAAATTGCCAAATAAGCGTTGAAATTTTTTTTGTCAGGCGCAAACTTGTTGCGCTGCATGAGTGTGTGTGTGTATGATGTATGTGTGTGTGTGTGTTGTGTGTGTGTGTGTTGTGTGTGTGTGTGTGTTGTGTGTGTGTGTGTGTGTGTGTGGTGTGTGTATGGTGTGTGTGTGTTTGTGTGTGTGTGTGTGTGTGTGTAACTGTATGTAGGCTTACATTTATTTATTTATTATTAATAATTATTTGCGTTATTTTTTGCATGTTTCTTATGCACTTTCGGGGGGGTCGGGGGGTGCTTGCTACATTTTCATTTGTTGCGCACTTTTCACTAAAAACCAAAAAAAAAAACAACACACACAAAACACAATAACAATAACAATAACAAAAACAAAAACTTTTCTTTATTCGCAAACCAAATGAATTTGCACGTCACTCACACAGATACATATATATATCTATATCTATGTGTTTGTGTGTGTTTTGTAGTTTCTATAAACTCGCGCCTATCAATGTGTGTGTGTGGTGTGCGAGTGTGTGTGCGTGCGATGGGGCGTATGAGCAACGACTGAGGCGCAAACGTTGCCACTTTGTTGTGTTGCGTCGCGTCGCGTCACAGAAAACAAAAACAAAAACAAAAACACACAATAACAAAAACAAAAATAAGGCGCAAAACTTTACATAGACGTCGCGGCGAGCGCAACGGCTTCGGCGTCTGAATTACGTTCAAAACTCGCGCGCGCGTTCGCTGTGAACGGGTCGACAGGTAGAGCAGCACTGAGCTCTGTCGCGCTGAGCGCAGCGTATTAAACCGCCGCGACGCCACACGGAGCGAAGAGAGCGAACGTGTGAGAGAGCGCGCCGCGCTCTCCCGCCGACAAACAACATGTTTGAGCGCCGCGAGAGAGCAACAGCCGCTTGTAGTTGTTGTGTGGTCCGCTAGTCAACTGTAAATGTTGTCAACGTTATGCAACAACACACGAGGCGACACGAGCGACACGAAGAAACACGAGCGTTACTCGTTTCTGATTGGCTGCAGGACTTGCAGCCGAAGTCACTCGGCGCTGTTCGGCTGCAACTTCGTGCCTCATTCCACTCGCGCTCTCACTCACACCGCTCTCCAAATAACAACAACAACCGCTGACCGCTCTCAGCGCGCTGTGGTCAAGCAATTGAGCGTAAAAAGAGTCGCCCGACGTCGACGTCGACGTCGACGCTGCTGCTGCTGCTGCTGCTGCTGTGGGCGGCCAGTTGCCAAGAGGAAGGAAGCGAAACGCGCGCTGTCAACGCTGCAGTCGCAGCCGCAGTCGCCATGTGGCATAATGTCAACCGGCGGGCAGGCAGAATGCAATCGTTATCGATATCGATATCGATTGTGTCTACTTTGGCTACATGAACGATTCTGCTTTCAAATATCAAAAGCTTCAAGCTTTTCAAATCTCAAACATTATCATTTTAAAAGTCCCAAACTTTCTGGCAATTGTCTCTATAAGCATAGAGATAGCATATAGACCAAGGCATTCATAAGATCACAGTTTGAGTAAGCATTTCAAACATAGCGAAAATCTAATCCAATTTCGCGATATTACAAATTCTATATGATTTTAATATATCTCCCCTCGTTCAGAGACTTTATTGAGCTGTACGAAGAATTATCATAAAAAAACCTCCTATATAACGATCTGATTTCACAATAATAACAATCAAATATGTCATCGTTTAACACGATCTCTTCTGGTTTTCAATAATGATCTCAACTCAATTTTACAGTCATACCTTGCTTAAAACGATCGTCTATGTCTACTAAAGAGAATCATAAACCATATCATGGTATAGATAGTACAATTTAAGTTCTCCTTTGACACGACCTCATTCAACACGCTCTGGGAAAAAGATTCAGCTAAGAATTCTATACAATTTTAACTTAACTCGATTAGGAATATCTTCGATATCGATCTTATATCGAAAATTCTTTGACAAGAATTTATAATAAGTTTAATAGACCTCGTTTAACATGCAAGCAAATGTTAAACAGAAATATTACAAATTATGGGAGTTTTCAACAAAACTATACTCTGTTGAACTGAACTCGAACCCACTCAGGGATCTAATGGTAAATGGGAGGTCCAAACGTACCCCAATCTATAGGCATAGATTTAACTTCAATATAAAATTCTAACCATTTGGGACCTCTCTTAATTCACTAAAATATAATATGAAAAGCAAAGCAAAAAATCTTTATTTTATCACATAAATTCCTAGAGTTTCATAAGGGTATTACCAACACTCAATTGCCAGATGAACTTGAGAAACTTTGACTAAAAAACATTTTGTTTTGATTATGAGCTCACGAAATGCAATTACATACGTATTACTTCCGGATGACGAATTGTTTTGTTCTGAAAGTTGAATAAAACTATTTCACAATTTTTGACATATTCCCCGATCTCGCTCTACTTCTCGCTCAACCTTTGTCGCCCACTCAACCCCTTCGGTTCGTTGAAACTGGATTAAGTCATCGCTGCCATGGGAAAAATTGATTGAAAAAATCATTTTTATATTAAGAAAATTTTATAAGCTCTACAAAACGAAAGAGATTTTTGTTAATTATTAGAGAATTAAAATCTTTCGGTTAAAGGAAAAGGGATGGTTATTAATCAAATGATGTCTTTAATATTGGAATATAATATAATAATATATGGGAAATACATTGAGCATATGGTGTTATATCGAGCCTCGGTGGTCCAGTGGATAGCGCACTGTCCCACCAAACAAGAGGTACGAGGCTCGAGTCCCACTCATGCCTTTAGGCATGACCCGCCTAGAAAAACTAGGTTGTGGCGTAAGATTTGAAATCCAACCACGTAAAACAAGTTCTTTAGGAAGCAGCAATAGAGGAAAATAGGGCTTCAAGTTTCGACCCGAAAGGTTTGTTATGGCCATATAATAATAATATGGTGTTGTAGTGTACATTTATAAGGAATGACAGGGGGAAAAGATAAATAATATTTACTATATTATAGATCTATAAAACACAGAGGATGTTGTTAGTACCAAAATGATGATGTGCATAGTTAAAGCCAACAAGGGGATCAGTTTCAGGTGAAAGTTTTGGTTTTAACCCAAAATATATAACATATACGAACACAGGGTGTTACCAGTTTGAAAATATAGGCAGAGCTGGATACGGTCGATGGAAAGATCAACAATGCAACTGCCATGAACATTATATAGTCCCCAATCGACTTGAACAATTAAGAACTCATTCCATGACTTCCAAGAATTGTTTTCAAAAATTTATGCAAAATTCTCCAGATTTTTCGAATCGCTTTTTGCAAACCAAACAAATGCTAAAGCTAAAAATATGCCCAAACTACAGTTGCTTATTTTTATTTTCATTATTTTCAGATTTTTTATTTTCTTATTTTTTATTTATTTTTACAGCCGACCGACCGACCGACCGACGGACCGAACGACCACGTCGTGCTGACTTAAAGTGCCATAAAATTGCACAATAATATGTTTTTGGCATTTTGCAATTAAGAAATACATCGGACTCAAAATTATTGCAATTTTATATTATTTTAAAGACTCGTCAAATTTATGTGGCAGTCGGAACACTCGGAACAGTCGGAATGCAATGCAAATGCAAATATCGCCCAATGAACGCGGTATTTTACTGCGAAATAATGAAATGAAATCGAAACAGAACAAGATCCTTAAAATACCCTATGATTTTGCGATTATTATGAAATATTTTCTATAGTTTTTTAACATTGTTTTACATACAGAAACTTAATTTCATGTATGCCGACTAATTTTGTTCTCAAAATTTCAGCAATATACTCGTATATCTATATATATTGAATATTGGATATAGATGTAGTTAGATATAGATGTAGATATAGATGTAGTTATGTACATATCAAATTTGTTAATATACATTTTATAGATCCAGAGTAATTCATTTTCATTGACATTGAATTTACAAAATATGCCTATGGGCCTTGTATGTATTATTTTACATATATACCAAATTTCAAAACTCTAACCCTGCTAGATCCTGAAATTCAGACACTTGTTACAATTTGCTATAAATTAAAGGTACAGCAAGCTAGGTTATTAAAATTTATAATAAGTTTTAAGTTTGTATAGCCTAGTTCAAGCTAAATACCACATTTAATAGCTGTAACTTTAACAGATCTTGAGTTTCAGATATATATAAGCACTTTCTATTGATTTTTAGGAGCAACAGGCTAGAAGATCAAATTTGCAACAATCTCCATGTGTGTAGGGTATACAGGAAGCAATATACCAAATTTGCTAGTACTGGTTATGATAGATCCTGAAATTTCGTCATTTATCTATTGAATAATTCAAAAAAATTCCAAAAAACTATGTAGTAGTCAATTGCTGAATACTTAGAAAAAAGAACATCTATTGATATATTGATGTAAATGAAGCATGTCATTGCAATACATAACCCTAACTCAATATTTCTAGGGTATGCAAATATTTAAAAAATTTGCCGCAAGTTATATGGCATCTATTTTATGTGCAACTCTGTTGAAGTAATAACTTTAGTTGGCAATGGCATTATGCAAATATGAAGAGCTATATACAATTTGCTTAAGTCCATATCCAAGTCTGTTGTTTTGATCCAACTTTGGAACTGTAGAACCCATTCCCAGCTGCCACCGTGGGCCCAATCTGTTGCCGTCGTCGCCAGGGGCAAACTTTTATTTTGTGCATTTTTCCCGGAAAGTCAACGCTGAAATTGTTTGTGTTTCATTTGATTTGAGTTGATAAACAGCAAAAATCTGTTGCTTGTTTTTCACTTTTTCTTGATTTGTATACCCTGGGAAAAAAGGGTATATGGGTGCTTGATGGAATGTATGTAACAGTAAGATTGGGCACTAACCATCTGTTTGAAAGCGTCTATCTCAGAGATTACAAAAGGTACAGTGTTCTGACTTGGCAGCAAGATCTGCATATAACTTAGGCAGATCAGCTTTATTTTTGATTTGGAATGACACGCCCCATTCGCCCGGTAATCGGTAAAAACTGTTTTCGATAAGATAGCCATAAGTTTTGCATTTGAATGTTTTCAAAATTGGTATTAACATTGGGTTAAACGTAAAAAATAGTTTTACAAAAATTTGATCCTCTCAGTCATTTCTCCGGAAAGTGATGAAAAGTGTATAACTGCCACAATTATTGTGCTAGAGTTATCAAATTTGGTATGTAGTTGCCCATAGATGCTATACAGAAATTGGCATCAAAATTTTATCCATTTCTATGACGATCTTTTGAAAATTTTACAATACTCTCCGTCATTTCTCCGGAAAGTGATGAAAAACGTATTACAGCCACAATTATTGAGCTGGAGTTATCAAATTTGGTATGTAGTTGCCCATAGATACCATGCAGAAATTGTTATCAAAAATTTATTCATTTTTATGACGATCTATTGAAAATTTTACAAGAGTCTATAACTTGAGCATTTCTTTATACAATAGCTAGCATTTTAGTGTGTACTGTAATGATGATGTCATAAAGGTATACTGAAAATTTCAGAACGATCGAACCATTAACCATGGACAAAGGTGCAAAAACGAAACATGTAACGATTGTAACTGTATTGCACAATCGTCAACAGCGTATTTCACCGTCGATCATTCTCAATTAGGGCGCTCTATCTTGTTATTTCTTTCTTTCTAACAAATTGTTTGATTTGGTTTTTGTTTTTGCACATTTCGCTGATAAGATAAGCCTCCCGAGCAGCCCGAAAGTGCTGGGTTTTGGTTTGCCGTTGATGTTGGTTTTGGGTTTGGGGTTTTGGCAAATATTTCGACGTTGCGTCAAAAGGGAAGCCATATAAAGCAACCGACCGAACCGAACCGAACCAAACCCAACTGAACTCAACTGAAAATTGAGAGCGCGTGCCGCAAATTTGATAAGGCCCGGGGGCAGTCGGGCCGGGGACAGCGTGGGCAGGGGCAGGGGCAGGGGTAGGAGGTGCTGGTGTTGCTGTTGCTGTTTTTAGGCAGAGCCCAGGGATCATCATCAGGTTGGTGTTGTTGGCTGATGACTCATAAAGCACACGGGCATTTGGCAAGTCCATTAAAGGTGAATCATACCCTGTTTGCTGGCAGCGCCCTTGAACCACCGCCCGCCCCCCTCAAGGCCCCCCTTCCCCCACACGTCCACTGCTGTCCACTCTGCACAATTTGTCAGATGCGTTTGCATCTCGGCGGCTGCATTAAGGGCACAAAATGCGGCAAGATGCATATTTGCGTGGCGCTGGTGAAAGTCGTCGCTGTGTGAAAATCTTTGGCCCCAAAAAAACAAAAACAACAACAAAATAAACATGGTTTTTCCGTTTGTAATTGTTGGACGTGCCGGCAGAGGGGCGTTGGGGGGGGGAGTGTAGAGGAGCAGCGCTGCAGCATTTCGCTGTTTATGTTTAATTTCTTTTCTATTTTCTATGTTTTTCTATTTTGTTTTTGTTTTAATACCCATTGTGCCTGCTGATAAGTAGAGGGTATGATAGGCCAAAGCAAAGATTAGTATACAAATGCGGGCACAACAAAACAATATATTATATCGCCCTGTGTGTTATATCATAGCTTGGATTATCAGTAAACAACGTACATTTCGAAACCCTTTAAGATGTCGACTTTTGTGCCGAAAAAATGCAATTTGCGGGTAGCTTTAATGTTCGGCTTCCATTGGAAGAAAACTGCTGCTGCGAGTCGTTTGCTGCTCGAGGAAGCTTACGAGGATTATACTCCATCGATATCAACAAGTGAGTTCTGTTATCGACGCTTCAAAAGTGGAGATTTTGACAAAGAAGACAAGGAACTTTCCAGTCAGCCGAAGCAGTTGGAAGACGAAGATTTGAAGGCGTTATCCGACGAAGATCCGTGTCAAATGCTCCAAAAATTGTGAATATCATGGGGAGTTGACTTTTCCAGAGTCTGTAAGCTTCTCAAAGACATGTGTATAATTGAGAAGCAGGGAAATTGGGTGTCATACGAGCTGAAGCCGATAGACGTGGAGAGGCGTACAGTTGCTCGCACGTCAACAAAAGAAAGGTTTCTGCCCAAAACGTAGCAAATCGTATGGATACCCCAGCCACGCATCATCAATGCCAAGACGGAATATCCATGGATTCTACTTCTTGCTCTGGTGGGATCAGTTGGGCGTCATGTGTATTGAACTGCTGAAACCGAACGAGGCTGTCACGGGGAAGGTATACCGACGACAATTGATAAGTTTGCGCCGAGCATTGCCAGAAAAACGTCCGCAACTTTCGGATAGACAAGACAAAATAGTTCTGTATTACGACAACGCTCGACCACATGTCACTTATTTGAAAACACTTCCCTGGGAAGTATAGCCCAGACATTGCTTCTTCTGATTACCCATATTTTTCGATCGATGGCATATGGCTTTGCTGTCTTCATCTTCATTTCATACGAGGGAACTAAAAACTGGATCGATACAAGGATCGTTTCAAGAAACTAACTGTTCTTCGGAGCTGTTATTCGAAAGATGGGAAAGAGTATTAGCTAGCGATGGGCGAGAATAATCGATTTGTAAACATTTATTGCAACGAAAAGTTTTAAAGTCTCAAAAAGTTTCAAATTTTAGTCTTTTTTCAGCCTATCTATCCGACTATTTGTCTGTCTTTCTGCCTGTCTATAATTCTATTTATCTGTCTATCAGTTTTCACTCCTAGCTACAGGGTAACTACTCGTCAAGCACTTGCCTCTACTACATTTTGTATGGTTTCCTTTTGTTTTTTTGCATTTTCTCTGACTGTTTCGTTTGCCCCACGTTTTGTGCGCCAAATTTTCTATTTTTTGGCTTTGTTTTTATTGTTGTTGTTGTTGTTGTTGGTTTTTCATGCTCTTGACCATGTTGGCAAACTAGTTTGAAAGCCCACACACCACACGCCACACCCCGCCGCAGCACAAATTGGCCAAATTGTCGCCGTGTTCCGAGAGGAACAATACGATAAGCAAAGCCATTGCCATAGCCACAACTTGAATATGGAACTGAATCGACTCGACTCGCCTCGGTGGCCCAATGAAATGGACTTTGGCGAGCATCGTGAGATTTTTGGCACACATGTGTCCAGAAGAAAGCCACAGACAGAGCCGGGGCCAGAGCCAGAGCAAGACCCATCACCAGAGTCGGAGCCGGAGCAGAGCAGAACGGAAATGAAATGTGGACGCACACGAAGCAGCAACAACAGCTGAGACAAAGAAAACGTATGGGCATAGAGGGCAGTGGGTGAGGAGGAGAGGGGGTGCTGGTGGGAAGGGGGTGCCGGAGTGAGGGGGGGACACTATCGAGTGCAACAGCTTCAGAGTGGGCAACGGACAACGGGAATAATAAAGTCAAAATGGTTACGCTTACTTGCACATGGCCAGAAAATTGTGTGGAGAACGCGTCGTGAGAACGTCAAGTCTCGAAGTCTCGAAGTCTCAGAGTCAGAAAGTCGGAAAGTCTCTAGGGACGGACGGACCCGAGAGAAGACACAAGAAACACAGAAAACTAAAAATGACCCAAGGAGAAGCGTCCAAGCGTGCAAGGGCTAACCATATAGAGATCAAGATGATGGTGTAACACAGGCACAGGGTGCATGAGATGATGGGCCATAAGGGTGGGCAGGGGAGTACAGGGTGCCCGTCGGAGAGGGTGCTGGGAGGGAGGAGAGCAATAATGAATGATTAAGTGATGCGATAATCAAAACTGTAGACAGCTGGCAGAAATAATCGTATGCACATTAATGACAAGTTCCGGAAAATTTTCAAGTTCAGACGAACGGGGCCTCAAGTAATTTGGAAAGCTGAGAAATTATCTGAAATTTTACCCGTGCAGCTAGAGTATATAG
Organism: Phorticella flavipennis; assembly: GCA_037040045.1. Taxonomy (NCBI): domain Eukaryota; kingdom Metazoa; phylum Arthropoda; class Insecta; order Diptera; family Drosophilidae; genus Phorticella; species Phorticella flavipennis. The sequence continues at coordinate 11,637 of JBANCY010000338.1, read as the reverse complement.
TGACTGCTTACAAGTGATTTCCCAAATGAAAATCGTTGGAGAGTTAGAGATTACTTAGTTTTGATACAGTAGCATGTTATGTTTTAAGAAACCTTATAGAAATCTCATTAGAAAGCTAGAAAGAGCTTGCAGCATGCCAAAAACTTATCGATATTTTTTAAAATTATATCCTTATAATTATCGATTATATGCAATTTAAGGCACATTTTTTTGCAAATCACAATATAACATCGTTATAACATTTGTTATAATGTTTCAGTAACTTATCGTTATCGATATTTAAGGTGACTGTAAGCTGATAGATAAAATTTTAAACATGTTTCAGGCACATAAGATATATACCTACTTACATACCAAATTTCAGAACTTTAGCTTCGTTAGTTCCTGAGATTGATAGGTGTGAAATGCTATAGGTACTTCAAATGTATTATTAGATGTAATGAAAATCTTTGCTCTATTTGGTTATGAAAATAGTTTGGTTATCTATACAAAATTTCAAAAGTATAGCTTCATTAGTTGCTGAGATTGAACGCTGTTAAATGCTATAGGTAAATCTTTGTTCTGTTTGGTTATGAAAATAATTTGGTTCTCCATACCAAATTTTAAAGGTTTAGCTTCATTAGTTTCTGAGATTGAAAGATGTCAAATGCTATGGGAACTTCCTATATATTATTGGATATAAAAAGAAACTTTGCTTTGTTTGATTATATTTATAGTTTGGTTCTCCATACCAAATTTCAGAACTTTACCTTCGTTAGTTCCTGAAATAGAAAGGTGTCAAATGCTATAGGTACTGCAAATGTATTATTGGATATTCAAAAATCTATGCCTTGTATGACTATGAAACTAATTTGGTTCTCCATACTAAATTTTAGAACTTTACCTTCGTTAGTTCCTGAGATAGAAAGGTGTCAAATCCTATAGGTATTACCCATGTTTTATTGCTTATAAAGAAAATCTTAGCTCTGTTTGGTTATGAAACTAATTTGGTTCTCCATACCAAATTTCAGAAAATTAGATTCGTTAGTTCCTGAGATTGAAAGGCGTCAAATCCTTTAGCTATTATCTATGTTTTATTGCTTATAAAGAAAAGTTTGCTCTGTTTGGTTCTGAAAATCACTTGGTTCTCCGCATTCGCAGAGACTTCTGTGAAAGCTTTGCTATCGGAGATGGCCTAGTACTAATTTGGCGAAACTGATTAAATTGATATTATTTAATCGACGGCTGTCAAAACAACACGTAGCAGAAGGTTATTGATAAAACAACATTTTAATCAGTTGGCAGGTCGAAAAAAAAAAACACCCAGAAAGAAATGCGACGCAAATTCCCAAGGTGAATCTCAAGTTGAATCTACTTCGATTTTATATTTTTTTTTCGGGCCAAATCCAGATGGGCAACCTTGACACACAATGCATATGACAGATATATGGGTATATATGGAGAGGGAGAGGGAGAGGGAGTAGTACTTCATCAGGTGTCAAACGCATAGATGTAGCTCGTTTTTCACCTGGCCACACCTGACACCCGCTCACTCCCCAGCTGCTGGGTTAGCTAATAGAACAATTATCGAACGTCCCAACAGGGAGGCGGCGTTACATAAACATGACAATAGCTCATCATCTGCTTCATTTCATGATGATGATGATGATGATGATAAGTTGTAATAGCCACAACAACAGGTTAGACCACTGGCATGGCCCAAAGGGTTGGGCAATGGAACAGACAACTTCAACCATGCCCCACATACCCCCTGCATATGGCTTGTCAAAACCCAACTACGTCCCTGTTCGGACGGCAGTTAAAGGTGAAAGGAAAGGTGTTCGGCAAACAAGTTCCGTTCCAGCCATCCCGCTGGCAACATATGTTGTTATCTCGAACCGCTCTGCCGGAGTTATGCAAATCTTTCCAGGCGCCCATCTGCAGAAAATGTTAGGTTTTAGCTCTAATAACATAATTACCAATTACAGTACATGGCCTAATGACACGTTTATCCAGGACTCGATTAGCTGGTTACAACTAACAATCGAGTTAACAGGAAAGGTTTTCGAGCAAATTTCTAGGAAAGCGCCACAATGGGCTTAGTAGGAAAACCCCTTAACAAAGTTAAATTAGTTGAGGATATGAAAAGTATTCTAAATTTTCAGTTTAAGCAGCGGTTTTTGTTGAAATTGGAAAGTTATATTTTTAACAGATTTCAGTAGAGAAATATAAGGCCAGAGCCAAATAGTTTTTGGGACTCGAACCCACGACCACGGTTGGCGGAACAGTGCTCTATCCAGAGCTCTATTGAAGCCCCACATCTGTTTACTTCGAGCAGTCAATGAGAGACCGAAACTCAAAAGCCACGAAAAAAAAGGGTTGCTGTTGAGACCGTAAGCGAACCATTGTCATTTTTGACGGTCTTTTAGTGAGCAGAAACATTTGGCTAGGCATATTTGGCCAACTCTTGTTTATGTACATAACGAAAAGGTACCAGATACGTCTGTCTGAACATACAACTGTCCGCCCCTTGTCTATATTATTATATGGCCATAACAATCCTATGGGGTCAAAGCTTGAAGCATTATTTTGCAATATTTATTCTTCCATCACTGAAGAACTTTTTTTACGCCACAATATAATTTTCCTGGGAGGGTCATGCCTATTGACATGAACGCACCTCTTGTTAGGCGAGACAGGGCGCTATTCACTGGTCCACCGAGGACCCCTGTCTATATATCAGTATGAAAAGTAGTTCCTGAATTTTTGAACTATCGTGTTGAAATGTTTACAACAAGCTGCTGCTGCATATTTGTCAACACCAGCTATTTTGGATAACATTATCATAAAGCATTGTTATTTCACTACTGAAAGTCGTATTTGTTCATATTTTCCACATTTCTTAAACTTTTCTGTTTAAAATTTCTGTACAGTTAAATACTCACATTATCTAACCTTCCACCTAATTTTATAACGATCGGTTAATAAACATAGAAAATATGCAGTATTCAAATTTCCTCATTAATCAAAATTAATAAACGTCCATCAAGTCGAACTTCCCAGCTTGTTTTAACTCCAATACAAGCCACACTTGACATATGTTCCATGTGCACAATATGGCCCAAGGCCCAAGACCTTTGCCATATGCTCTAATCTCTTCCAAGCCAAGTGAAAATTCTTTTCTTTTTTTTTTGGTATTGGAAAAGCAAATTTTCCGGCCCGACTTGACAATGCAAAGCATTTGGCTTGGGCTTTGCCTTAACAAGCAGCCGCTGACAATGAGTCTTAATGGCTGAGTAGGTGATGCCGCGCTGCAGATGGCATCTGCCACACCCACCCACACACACACACCCACACACACATGCCCATAGGACAAACACAAAGTCAACCGGGACGCGGAAAAGCGGGTGAACTGAACAAAAGCACATTTCACTGCTTCAAAAGCGCGACAAGGACGCGAAACGCGAATAATGGGAAATAAAAGAAGGGAAAGGGAAAGAGGATGAGGAAGAGGAAGAAGGCGAAGGGAAAGTGAGGAAGAAGCAGCGGCATAACAAGGCCAACGAGGCCATCATCAGGCTTGGAAAATGTCAAGGCACCAAAACCCAGGCGCGGACTGTTCTCCATGTTCCTGGCAACCCTTTGGCGGCGAAACGCCCCCAACAAGGACAATAACAATCCAGTTAACAGTCGATGCCAGGCACTTGGCCTGATTTGGCCCAAAAATGCAACCGATTTGCAACGATTTGCATAGCCCAAAAAAAAAAAAAACACATCGGGAAATGGAAAATGAGAGAAAAGCGGATCAATTCGAAAATAGCTGCAATTCAGGAGAAAACTGGGAAAATGGCATTGCATTTGCAAATATCATTTAAGTCGCTCAAACAATTCAAACATTTATTGAACCCAAAAAGAGAGCGCTAAAAACGTTTTCGAAAATTCCTGGAAAATGGCAAAACTTCGCTTGTTAAATTGAATTTTGACTGAAAAACAAGAAATTATTCATAAAAGTTTCATAAACAATTTCATACAAACAATATTCTTAAAATTTTATCAATTTTCTACCATACTTAGTAGTTTTTAAAAGTTTTTATGGATTTTAGGGGATTTGTGAATTACATTTTTTCATCTTTCTACCAAAATTCAAAAAAAGCTTTAGAACTTGTGTAAAATTAATCACATTCACTTCAGTTTAAAGTTTACACATTTGTGGGTATGTCTTAAAAACATAGTGAAAATTTCATAACAATCGGTTGATAATCACGATAGTTATAAGAGATATATAAGGGTTATGTCAGAAAAAGTTATTTTTGCATAGAATTGTGGCGTCGGGCATCTTGTCGTAGCCCGGCTATGTCATATCTCGAAACTTCTAGAAGCTACCACTAGGGAGCACCTAAAGGTCTGTATAAAAATTTAAGTAATTATATTAAAGTTTTAAAACCATTGGCAACAGTTTGACAAGCTTTCAACCAACATTCTGAGGCAAGTTCATTTGAGAAGAGATTGTTAAATAAAGCACAAAGCAGATTAAAAATGAAAATCCGTTCAAATTTTCATGAAAAATGCGCCAATTATGTGAAAATGGAATTTTCCGGGTTCCGGGAAAAACAACTCAATGGCTTTGACTTTTGGCCATATTGTTAAGCCGCTGGCATATTTACACATGCCAATCATTGTTGTTGTTGTTGTGGTTGTTGTTGTTGCAGATTGTAGATAGATTCTGCTGCCACACCTACTGCAACAACAGCCCCTCATGCCGCAGAACGCCTGTTGCTTCACTGTGGAGTGTTCTGGATGTTGTCTTGTTGTTCTTGTTGTCGTTGTTATTGTTGTTGTGGTTGCCGTGTTGTTGTTGTTGTTGTTGTTGTTGTTGTTGTTGTTGTCTTGTTGTTGTTGTTGTTGTTGTTGCGGCTTTGCGTGTCAAATCAGATTTTGTAATTTGTGTTGTTGCCACAACGTCGCTTTGTACAACAATTCCTTTTGGGCAGCGCCACCTGTTCACTTTGACGCCTCTCCGGGTGTGTGTGTGTGTGTGTGTGTGTGTGGTGTGTGTGTGGTGTGTGTGTGGTGTGTGTGTGTGTGTTGGGTGTGTGTGTGTGTAGGTGTGTGTGTGCGATGTTTATCGAGTGTAATAAACGTAAATGCTGGTAGCACTCGCAAATGGCCTGTTAATTGCTCACGGCCAATGGGCAGACACACACACCCACACACACCCCCACACAAAATGTGGGCGTGGCAGCTAACTAAACATCGTGTGGCATGTCTAACCTAACCCCCTCCTCCCCCGCCCCAAAATAAAAACAACAACAAGCAGCGCCATGCAAAATTTTCACCCGAATCAAACAGGTGCAAGTTGCGCCCAACCCAAAACCCAAAACCCAAACCCCATTTTCCATTTCCCATTTCCCGGCTCCACCACATGCCGGATGCATGAATTTGGCACTGAAAATGGCAACTGGTAAATGGCAACTGGCAAAGGGCAAAGGGGGAGGCGGGCGAACGTGCAACCGCAGAATTGAAATGTGCGTGCAGCGAAATTGCTTTGGGGGCGCTGCCTTTGGGGCGGGTTCAAACCGCCCTCAGCCAAAACACCCATTGACCCAATTAAGGCCAACGCGTGTCCTTGGCGTCCCCTTTTGTCCCAGGCCAAAGGTCAGCTGCAGTCGATCCTGTCTCCATTGTGCGTTTGGCCAGAAAAATTCTAGTCAATTTTTATACTCTACGAATAAAATATTATATCAAAGGATGAGTTGTAGAGTCCTCAAAAGTTACCAACAGACTGCTGGGGAGGAAATTGGAAATCCATTGGCCCATGTCCATCTGTTTCTTCAGCTGGTTGAAATTTAATACACGTGTACGACTCTCTTTTATCTATCTTTCCACTTAATTTCGAAAGTCTCGAACGACTATATCATATAGCTGCTATATAACCAAAAGTTATTTTTTTCGCACAGTTTCCGCATTTTTCAACATTTTTCTCATATACACACTTAAGGTTTGTTCTTATCTATTGTTCCATAAAATTTCTTCAGTATCGAACCACTATATCATATAGTTGCCATATAGCTGAAAGTCGATTTTCTGGTCATATATCACATTATTTTCAAGCATGTGGATTAAAATATCGCTCGATTTTAAAGACTGTCCCGGACAATTCTGATTATATATAATACATATACCATAACTTTGAAATCTTCCGCATACCAAGATAATCCCTTTCATCTTGTCTAGTTTTAATTTTGTTTTAAGGACACTCAAAACTAAGCACAATGATACAACTAGCAGCAACTTTTGGGAGCTCCAAAAATTGATTGACTTGAAAAAAGCCAAATTGACAACACTTTCGAGCTGGTGCAACGGGTCATCATCATCAACATCAACATTGTTATCGTTATCGTCATCGTCGTGTTGCCCAAAATCGTTTACATAGCGGTCAGTCACGTTCCTAAACGAATGATGAATGCAAATTCGATTTTGTTGTTCCCATTTTTTGTTTTTACCATTTTAAGGGTTTTCCTTTTTTTGTTCTAATTGGGGATGGGTAACCGTTGGTTGGTGGTTGGATTTTCCTATCGAAGTGCAGCAGCTGCCGCAAGAATGGGCAACATTTTGTTTGAACAAACTAGAAAACAATGCAATCTAATCGATTGCAATTTGTCGATAAATGAGAAATCGACTGTATTACGACTATATGAAATGTTATTAGGTATTGGAATTAGCTTTTAAGATTCTCTAGGAGATGTGGTTATAAGTGTATGTTCCATGCCGACACACCATTTGTATTTGGTGGGATCAGCTGGGCGTCACTTATCATAAGCTGCTGAAACCGAACGCGCATTGCAAGAAAAACAGCCGCAATTTTCGGATAGAACTGATAAAGTAATGTTGCAGCACGACAACGCTGGACCACAATGTTAGTCGGGTCGTTAAAACTTACTAGGATACAGTTCGTTGGGAAGTCGTACCCCACCTGACGTATAGCCGAGACATTGACATTTCTTGTGGTTGCCACCTTTTCCGATCGATGGCACATGGCTTGGCTAACTTCATCTTCATCTTTTATGAGGAAACAAAAGTAAATCGATCGATACATGGATCGCAATCAAAAGACAAACTGTTCTTCCGATCCGAAAATTGACATAAAGATAGGAAAAAGTAGTGGCTAACGATGGGCAATACTTTGCACAATCGATTTGTAACCATTGTTTGCTCGAAAAACCTTGAAAACCGCTTCCAAATCCTATTATAATATTATATTATACATTTTTAAAGCTATACAGAAAATTTCATTAAAATCGATAACCACTAAGTGTTAGATTATTACCAAAAATACATTGTTCCATTTGGCTGGAAACGACAAACAGGTCAACATTTTGGTGTTCAGATGGCTGAAAATTATGATTATTTTAAGCAAAAAGGCATAAATAGATTTCTAATCTATTTATGTGTGACCTGTTTGTGTGTGGGTGTGTGTGTGTGTGGGTGTAAATATGGGGCTCCCTCTCTGAGGAGGGGGCTTTGAGAACCTAATAAACTGCCAGAGCTAATCATTGTGTCAGTTGCTGAACTCGCCGCCATGGGATATGGAACAGGTCACGTACAGCCGGGCAGCAGCTATCATGTCTACTAAATTTCTCCCCGAGTTCCATGGATAATCCACTGCCCTCCTGCCCCCCTTCCCCTTTGGCTGACTGCAGTCCTGTTCCTGCAGTCGTTGCCATTCTAAATCCCCACTCACTTTTTTATGTGTCACGTTGAGTTATTTTCAACGCGAATTTCTCGAAAATTTATTTGTCGAACATTGGCTCTGGCTGTGGTCGGTCGAAAACGGGGTACTACGAAGGGGAGCTGCCTGGGTAGTAGTGTTTTTGCTGTTTTCAATATGCATTCCCGATCCCAATCCCTTTCCCAATCCCAATCCCATTCCCATTCCCGTTTCCATTCACATTCACATTCTTTTTCGCTGTGTTCCATACGCACTGGGTTTTTTTATACCCTTCATCAAATGTGTAGAGCACTTGGAGCCCCCTAGTAGAAAGGGAAAGGGCTATAGGGAGGGAGGCATCCAATAAAACGCATTTAGAACAGTTTTTTGTGTTTTTCTTTTTGTTTTTGGTGTTAGAAGATGAGTTGTGTATTTGATTGCATCCATTGAAAATGCTTGTACATTTTGTATATATATACAGAGTTTAGTCAAGTCTATTTAGGTGGTAAACGCCAGAATTTTGGGAACAAATAAAGCCAAAGCTTCGTGAAATTCGGTATGTTGCACCGACTATATCTTTTAAAGCTTAAATAGTTTGCCAATTTTCAATAACTCTTTAAATATTTAATGAAATTTTTAAAAAACAAAGTGCAGAACTAGAGAAAATAAGTTGGTAAAAGTTGGGGAAAATCATATTTTAGCTTGAAAGTGACTTATTTTCTTTAGACTGAACCATCAGATATCATAAACATAGCGCTGAAACTACTATAGAGAGTAGTTTTAATAGTGTGGCAACACTACTATACTAATACTACACGATCCTGAAGTTCTTTATTAAGTTGATACTAATTATGTTTTTAGTCTTTAAATTAAGCATTTTTGGATGTGCCTTAAAAAACTTCTCAATCTCTGGCAAAATAAAAGCTCGAGTTCCGAAAATTTGCTATAAAAAACTAGTACTAGAATTATGAAATTTAGGATATGGATGCATGTAGACCCCATATAGACGTTGACTTTTTAATATTTAAAAAAAAACATGCTAAACTTAGGTAAAAATATCTGATGTCATATGATACATTATGGGTAAAAGAATAATTATCAAATTTGGTACAGAGCTGCATATATACAGAGTCAAGCAGGTGACACTTAAAGACTTTTCATAGCGCCCACTACTAACCAGTAAAACAAAACGCAATCGACTACAGATATAATTTAAAAAATATAGAATATAGAAATAAAATCTATAAGTCCGACATGTACTTTGGTAGTATTCAAATATGTATTTTACAAACTGATTACAGGGTAATTTGTCGTCAAGCGCACTCAACTGGCGCTTGTACTTTCATCAAATTACAGGGTATTTTAAAACGTTGTCATTATGAAAAACTATGCAACTTTTCATTCAACTTCTCAAATTGATTACAGGGTAACTCGTCGTCCAGCTCACTCAACTGGCGCTTGTACTTTCATCAAATTACAGGGTATTTTAAAACGTTGTCATTATGGAAAACTATGCAACTTTTCATTCAACTTCTCTTCTTCTTCGTCTCTTTTTTTTTATTTTTATTTTTGTTTCTGTTTCTGTTTTGGTTTTTTGTTTTGTTTTGTTTTGCTTTTTGTTTCGTTGCTCATTTTGTGCTTTGCTTTTTTGGACTTTGCCAGCGATGGCATTTTTGTGGCCTAAATGCAGACCGTTGTCAAGCGGGAGGGGCATGGAGAGGGGGCAGGGGGGGAAGAAGAGCGTGGTAAGAGGGGATTTGGGGGGAGGGGTAAGTGGAGGGGGGGGCAGATGTTATATATGGCCGTTGCAATGTGTCAGCGCCAGTTGCCTCAATGAATCTGTTTACATTTTCCACTTTGTTGTCTCCGTCCCACTCGCACGCGTGTTGCATGTGGCAAGCTCTCTGTCGGTGGCACGCTGTTTAGCAGCAGCGCTTTGTATGCAGCACATGCCACATGAATGTTGCACGACTTGTTAGTTTTCCATGTGTGTATCTGTGTGTGTCTGTCTGTCTGTGTGTGTGCGCGTGTGTGTGTGTGCGTATTTGCGGCTTGTGCTGATAGCTGATAACAGAGCCAAGAGCTAAGAGCCAAAAAAAGGCGAAAAAATAAAGCCAAGCTGAGAGCAGCGAACGGGCAAAAGCCACCGCCCACTGGCAAAAAAAGGCTAGAACGCTGCCGTCAAGAGTGCTCGACTGCCAGATACCCTAACTCCAGTAAAGCATACTGCTGTAATTCGTTATAAGACAGTTATACAAACACATACATATTAGGTCAATCAATCTGCGTTGAAGTCAGAGTTGTGTCTATTTCATACACAAAGGTTGCACCTACACATATGTAAGTAAATAACTTCACTAATTATCGCCCGATTTTTCTAAAATTTTGGATGTGTGTTAAGCGCATCATATATAATGGGCATATGGAAAATCAAATATTCAAATAGCAAAATTTGCTTATGTTATTAATATTTAATGACTTCTGGGGAAGGAATTGTGGCAGCAATAAAACTAAAACTATACTATATGAACATCATGCACATAGATATTATTGCCAAATTTGGTGTCTCTAGCTCTTATAGTTTAGCTGCTACATAACATAAACAATTTTTCACCTTTGGCCAATTTCGCCAATTTCTACATGATATAACTGCCGTGTCTATGATTCGATTGATCTAAAATGTTTAGTAAAGCTCTGTAACATAGACTTAAATCATAACATTAAAAACTTTATTTATGGGCACCTTTTAAATATTTGGGAGGTCATATAAGCATGAAAAAAATATTATGTTCAATTCTGTATCCGTATCTGTGGGCCTGTATAGTTTGGGGGCTTCGATGAGCCCGTGGATAGCACACTGTACCACCAAACAAGAACTCGTCGATTCGAGCACCGCTCCCAAACATCTTTCCCAAATAATGTCTTTATAGACGTGGTCCTAACAACTCCACGCTATCTCGATAAAACAAAAAAGAAGCTTAGGATCTAATAGAAGAAGTACTAAGCTCCTCCAAAAATGAGAAATATATAAAAAAAATCACATGGAAGTGAGAAGCTGGGTTATTTCGCAGGTTTTGAAATCCACCGGAATAAAAAGCCTTTAGTGTGAAAGGTAAATAGCGCTTCAGGATGTGACCCGATTAGGATGTTATGACCATATGGTTATAATATTAATCAATTGACACCTACATACCAAATTTCATAACTCTAGCACAAAAATTATGGCTGTTATACCCATTTCGTTACTTTCCGCGAAATTGGAGAAATGTATCAAAATCTTGGGCAATTTCATTCTGCAGTTTCTGATCATAAACCAATATACCAAATTTGGTATCGATAACTCCATAAATGCAAACGTTATGGCCATTTTATCGAAAAAGAATTTATCTATTATCGGGGGAATGGGGCGTGGTTTCATCAAATGCTCAACACTTCAACTGCGTATGGTATATAAGGTATCTTCACACCAAGCTTGAAGTCTCTGGGTCTTCCAGTCTCTGAGACTGGGGGCCTCGCACTGTCCCGCCACACAAGGGTGCGAGTTCGAGTCCCGCTCATGTCTATATAGGCATGACCCTCCTAGAAAAACTAGGTTGTGGCGTAGGATTTGAAATCCACCCACGTAAAAAACGTTCTTCAGTGAAGGAAGCAGAAAGAAAGGAAAGAAAGTGCTTCAGGTTTTGATCCAATAGGATTGTTATGGCCATATAATAATAATAAGACGGGTTAGGCCAAATCGACTCGGCTATTGTTGCTGATCAAGAATATACTATATACTTTATGGTTTTTGTCACGCCTCCTGCTGCCTGTTACATACTTTTGCACAAGCTCTATATACCCTTCAGACCAATTTTCAATTGGGATTAGGGTATTAAAAGAATCTTTTTGCAAGCTTGCAAGCGCTTCTAACACACACACATCGACACTCTCTTATCCACACACACATACAC
>JBANCY010000337.1:0-39544 GCA_037040045.1 Phorticella flavipennis | reverse complement strand
ACGGATCTTCATGCCAAGTTTGAAGTCTCTAGCTCTTATAATCTCGAAAATCAATGCGTTCAGACGGACGGACGGACAGACAGACGGACATGGCTAAATCGACTCCGCTATTGATCCTGATCAAGAATATATACATTTTATGGGGTGTGGCACGCCTCCTTCTGCATGTTACATACATTTGCACAAACTTATTATACCCTTCATACCAGTTTTCTATTGGGATCAGGGTATAAAAATCGGAAAAATTTCAAAAATATCGAAAAAACACTTGGATCATGAAACACGGCGAAACGCGCAATCCTCAAAATACCGTAAAATATTCAGTTTTTTAGAGAGAACCCAAAAAACCGAAATTTGTGATCTATAATTTGATATATGCGAAATAGTTATATGTTACCATACACCAGGGCTTATACGGACTTGCAAAAAGCTTTTAAACTTTGAATATATTCAGAAAAAAATCTTCTAGCATTATCAATGCCAATCACAGTGGTGATAACTATTGAAAAATTTTGATACCATCGCCACCGCGGGACTTACCCTTCGCTGCATCGATTAGGACCAGCGAACACTCCAAATCGTTGCATGGATTCGTGCTGACGACGCTGTTGTCTTTCGAAGAACTGAAAATATCTTCCGGATTTGTTTCGCCCGTGCTGTTCTCGTCATCGTTGCAAATGGAACTGGAACCTGAACTATTATGTTCGGGCAGGACTAATGATGATGACGGGGATGTTGTCAATAATGAATGGAACTCATTGTGCCGCACATTGTGCAAGAGCAGACGTTGCATTGTCGCCTCCAAGGATGCAGCGCCCATTTTGGTCACGTACCGCACAAGGATATGGTAATGCTCAACAATAAGGACAACTGTGACGTTGTTTTCTTTTCAAAATTTAAAACTGAGCATTTTTCTTTAAGAGCATATTACATCAGAGATATGTATGAAACAAAAAAAAAAAAAAGGATACCCAAAGATTGAGACACAAAATACCCGAAATTCGCGTTACCCTTAGCTGCCAGCGACAGACTGGCGTCTGAGGCAACTGACTAACTGAATTGTCCCGGTGGAGTCATGCATTTCAATTCGAAGTTACCGCATTAAAACCACTGCATTAAGATTTTTCCTATCCGCTCAGTGGGCCCATCGACCCTGTAAGAGGCACCAAAAAGTTTGTTTTTCTTTATTTTTATACCTTGTATAAACCCGTAACAGTTGGTAATAAAGAAGCATGTCTCAAATATATATATAAATTTACAGCTTATCAAAACCACCGGCATTGCGCGGCAAACAAGGCTTTGGCTTCAAACTGAGGCTCATCCAAAGTTTACAAGCTTTAGCTTTTTCAGGCGCAAAACCCAAATCATGTCTAACATGAATATATCAACATTTTGGTCTATTAACTGGCCTAGTTTATGACTCACTCGATCAGTCAGTACAAACAGTTTTGTATTGGCCGCGTGACGTCTAAATGAAAGTCTTAATGGTTTGGCAAAGAAAAGGCGCAGATATTAATAATTCTCATTAAACATATTCCGCATATCGAATACTTCCACAATTCCCTCAGAAGTCCATGGCCCCCGTACTTGTTGTTCTTCCTTTCTGGCTGCTCGAATTATGTATAGTTAAGCAAGACCTATAAATTTGACACGCAGCTCTTGGCCCCACCGATCTCCAGGCATAGCTTTATATATAGCAGTCCTTTGGCACTGAAACATAGAGTATTCCCTTGCGCTTTGTTTGGTATCCTTGTTGCCAGACGGGCAGAGTGCAAAGTGTAATGTGCCTGCCACATTCACATTCCAAGCGCGTGCAGTCGCTCTCTCTCTCTCTCTCTCCCTGTCTCTCTCTCTGTGTCGGCGCATTCCGCCGTATTCCGCCATTTGTTTGCCCGTGCGGCGGGCGCCTTTGCATGCCAACGTGGTACCATTTACCAGCGCCAATGCAAATAAACCGGAACGGAACGGAACAACATGGGCGGACGGGCGGACGGCTATGGGCAACAAATGCTCAAAAAATGCCCTTACAGAGGTCTCCTCCAAAGCGTCAATAACTATCTTGAAACAAAATAATGTTTGTACTGGCTGACCGAGGATATTATAAGAAATAGACGGCTGAAATTAACGATACAACCTTTATACTGATCTATAAGCTCCAGAGCATGCCCTAAGAAAAGTTTTGGTAGTGTTATATTCCAACTAACTCAAAAAGATACAAAAATAGTAAGAGAATAAAAACTAGAGGGCAGCATCGGCACGCTGTAAGATTCGCGTTTTGTTTTACCATTATTAATGACCCGATGGAACCGTAAAAAGGACATTCAACAAGAGGTGGAACATATAATTATTATATGACCACAACAACCCTGTCGGATCAAAGATTGTAACACTTTTTTCCCATTTTTTTCTGCTTCCTTCACTGAAGAACTCTTTTTACATGGGTGGATTTCAAAACCTAGTTTTTCTGGAGCGTCATGCCTATCGACATGAGCGGGATTCGAACTCGCACCTTTTGTTTGGCGGGATAGAGCGAGACCCCAAGGTCCACCGAAGCCCCTGACATAATTATATATTTATTTAATCTGAACAGACAATCTCCAGTCGGAAGATTTATAAACGAATGTCTGAGACCTCGGTGAATGGGTACCGCAATATTTCGCCTCATAAGGTCGTGTCATCGTGGGTTCAAGCCCCACTCATGTCAAGAGGCTGAGCTTCACTACGAAAAATCTTTCCCAATTTATATCTTTATATTCGTTATCTATCAAACCACAACATATCCCACATTCTCTATATCTAGAGAGAATATTACAATATCCTCTCTATAGAGCTAATTTGCATCTGACAAATCACCAGATTGACTAGTATGAATTTGACGGATTATTCTAACCAATACATATAAGAAATTATCCAAGCTCCATGAAAAAATATTCAGACATTATGGTATAAGAGGCTTTTGAAAGATTTTCTCTTAAACTGCAGAAAATTGCAGACTCGTTGAATTAAGATCGGTAAGCAATGGTCTAAGCGAATTCTGCAATCTTCACGATCCGCAAAAAAGAGATAAATGGAGAGCCTATTGTTTTAGATTTTGATTCCAACTACTAATCGAAGGTCTTGCTGCGAAACTTGAAAAAAGAAGATAGTGTAAAAGCTTAATATCTTTCAAAAAAACAAATAAGAAAGTATTATCCTCGGCGCGCCTAAGATTTCATACTCTTTTTAGGAAAAAATAATTAGAAAATGAAAAATTCAATTAATAACCCTAAACACATATATAGATAGCCTTTTAATTGAAGTCTTCATAATATCATTTCATAATGATAGAAAACTTTACCTTCATTTAAGTGGTATGCGAATCATTGGCCATATATTAACCCACTAGCCATTTCCCTATTCATTTCCCTATTATAATACCAATACCAATACATCCGACCCAACTGCCCCGATTATATACAAGTATATTCAATGGTATTACATATATATAGTTCGATTCACTTACCATCGCGCTCTTTCTGATGCTGTGTCTCGATGTTCTCATGTGCTGCCTTGGCCACCCAATTGTCCCTTGCGCACTTCTGCATGCTGCCCGGAATCCACGATGGTGTTATGATTCGCGTATCTGGATGCTGGGATTAGTGAATATTTGTGTTAAAAAAGCTTCGCGTACAATTTTTTAACGTTTAAATTCGTGTTTAATTCAACCGGATTATTTTTCGTTCAAATCAAACTCTTTTATCTGCCTCTATGTTGTGTGCTTAAATTAACATTAACGAAATTAGCCCCGTAGCCTACTTGAGATAAGACCAGAAAAACAACCAAAAGTCACGGCACACTTGATCTAAAAAAATAAACCTATGTTTTCAAATGACAGGTTAGGAAAATGATTCAAACTTCAGAAGAAATAAATTCAATATTCCAACATCTGTTAATAACATATGTTTTCTTTGTAAATTTGACTTTTTTACAGAGAAAGTATACATATTCAAGGCCTTGTCCAATCCATTTCCGCCGAACTTTGACAGAAACTGATTCACCAATACCTTGGAAATCAAATTTTTCTTCAACATAATCAATTCATGCATTAGAAATCCATTCGGTTACATCCCAGAAATTAGAAATTCTATAAATCTAAAATTTATATTTCGCATATTTGGCGCCGATAACAATTGCAAATTTAGTTCCGATATTGTATAGCCCTGAAAGCGCTCATAACAGACAGCCCTGGTAGGAAATTTTATATTATATAGTCGTTTACAGCTGATCAACATTTAATTATATTAATTTCTCTTTTATTTTAATGTTGTTCGATACAAAAATAATCGATACACCTTATTTTGAAAACTTAGTATTCCAATGCTATGATTTGGGATTGTATTATCGGTTGTGATATAAAGAAAACTAAATAAACTTGTTAATTTATGTAATACATAAGATTTGTGATGAAATTTTGAACTGGATAGTCCAAGCGGAACGTTTTCGATCATAACTTGCTCAGGACTGACAAACTACCAAGCTTAGACAGGTAGAACTTCTTATATACACTTAAATTTCATAATATGCTCGCACCCAAACATCGAATTTTTTGAGTATTTGGAAATATGCCGATCTTACTCCCTCAGTTAAAAAATTTCATCGGTTTTTTCATCGAGCAAGTGCATCTTTAACATCAAAATTTCCGGTGCGGAATAGAACCACTCCTGGATTTCCACGTACTCTGAAAAGCCTCTTTCAAGATATATATAAATCCATCACCATCCATTTAACTCGCTTTTGTTGATAAGAAATTTATAATTTTAGGATTGTTTATTCAACTTTTAACCACAAATTAACAAATCAAGAAATATAATCATTATTAAATATTAAACAATCTGAAATTTTTAGCTTATAAATCAGATTAACAAATACTATATTTTAATGAAAAAATGTAGAAATTTAATATTATCCCATTTATAATGTTTTTAATCGTCGTCAATTCAATGTAGTAGTTGAACCCTATGTAATACTTGGAAGTCGATAAGAATTATGTGGGGTCAAATATAATTATATATATATTGGAATGTTTGTTCGTAATACCTCTACTAATGTATGGAACGATGTATGGTGTAGGTAAGCCTTTTGGCATGGCAGTTGCTCCTTGTGGTTTTGTTGTCATTGGAGACAGAAATAGGCGAATCTATTAATATCCATATGGCGACTACGTCACCATGTCAACTTTAGAACCGATTGCCATGTTTGATCAATATAAACACAAAAACAAAAACATTGGCCACCCGCCGCTAAATCCGAGGAGTTACTTACTGAAAATCATCGTCCAGACGTGTAATAATACTTTATTTTTCCTTTAATTACAGTTAAAAACTGCCGATTTTTAACTGCCGATTTTGATCAGACAATATCAATTATCAATTATAATAAATAAACTAAAATGGGCCGAAAAATAACTGTGGCGGTATCGACCCTGAACCAATGGGCCTTAGACTTTGAGGGTAATATGGCGCGCATACTGCAGTCCATAGTGGAAGCCAAGGATATGGGTGCCAGCTATCGCACTGGACCAGAACTGGAGGTGTGGTAAGTACCAAAAAAAAAAACAGGAAACAGCCACAGTATTATCCATCCAATCCTTTCTGCAGTGGCTACAGTTGCGAGGATCACTTCCGGGAGCCAGATACGTTTTTACACTCATGGGAGACACTGCTGGAGATCATGATGTCGCCGTTTTGGTAAGACTTGTGTATTATAACTATATCATAGCTCCTGATATTCATTGATCCCTCGTGTCTTTGCAGCGAGAATATGCTGGTCGATGTGGGCATGCCCGTGATGCATCAGAATGTCGCCTACAATTGTCGCGTCGCCTTCTTCAATCGTCAATTGCTCCTTATCCGACCCAAGATGGCACTCTGTGACGATGGCAACTACCGGGAGTCGCGCTGGTTTACTCCCTGGACAAAAGCGCTGCAGACGGAGGACTATTTTCTGCCACGTCTTATATCACAGCATACGGGTCAGGAGACAGTGCCTTTCGGCGATGCCGTCATCGCCACTCGTGACACATGCATTGGTTACGAAATCTGCGAGGAGCTGTGGAATGTGAGGAGCAAGCATATCGAGATGTCACTGGCCGGCGTTGAGCTCATTGTCAACGGATCCGGCAGTTATATGGAGTTACGCAAGGCGTATATTACCAATGATCTCATACGCAACGCCAGTTTCAAAGCCGGAGGAGCGTATCTCTTCAGCAATTTGCGTGGTTGCGATGGTCAACGTGTCTACTTTAATGGCGGCTCGGCCATCGCGCTCAATGGTGAGATATTGGCGCGGGGTCAGCAATTTTCTCTGCAGGATGTAGAGGTTACTTTGGCGACCATTGATCTGGAGGAGATACGTGCTTACCGTGTGAGCATGCGTTCCCGTTGCACAGTGGCCGCCAGTATGCCGGCATATCCGCGGATACGTTGTGACTTTGAGATGTCGACGCACAGTGACATATTTAAGACATCGACACCTCCGTTTCACTGTCCCAGTCACACGCCCGAAGAGGAGATTGCTCTGGGACCCGCTTGCTGGCTCTGGGACTATCTGCGTCGCTCCGGACAGGGTGGCTTCTTTTTGCCGCTCAGTGGCGGCGTCGATTCCAGCAGTTCGGCCACCATTGTCCACTCGATGTGCCGCCTGGTGGTGCATGCTATTCAGCACGGTGATGCACAGGTGCTTTATGATATACGCAAAATACTGGCGGACTCCGATTATACGCCGAATAATGCAGCAGCGTTATGCAATCGCCTTCTGGTAACCTGCTTCATGGGCAGCGTGAACAGCAGCAAGGAGACACGTCGCCGCGCTTCCCAACTTGCCGGTCAATTGGGCAGCTATCATATTGAAATCAGCATCGATCTCGCCGTGAATGCACTCTTGGGTATCTTCAATGCTGTCACCGGACTTACACCGGTCTTCCGCACCCAGGGAGGCTGTGCTAGACAGAATCTGGCGCTCCAGAATATCCAGTCTCGCATACGCATGGTGCTAGCTTATATATTTGCACAACTGATGCTCTGGGTGCGCAATCGACCAGGTGGTCTGCTGGTGCTGGGCTCTGCCAATGTGGATGAATCGTTGCGGGGCTACTTGACCAAGTACGATTGCTCTTCAGCCGATATTAATCCCATTGGTGGCATATCCAAGGTGGATCTGCGACGATTTCTGGCCTATGCAAAGGAGAAGTGAGCAAGAGATACGCTTGATACCACTGAATCCTTCATTATATCGTTGTCCTTTTCTATTTAGGTTTAATCTGCCCGTGCTGGAGTCCATAATCGAGGCACCGCCTACGGCGGAATTGGAACCTTTACAGGAAAATGGTGAACTGCTGCAAACCGATGAGCAGGACATGGGCATGAGCTATGCTGAATTAACCGAGTATGGGCGCCTACGCAAGCAGTCTTGCTGCGGCCCGTACAGCATGTTCTGCAGGCTGGTTGCCACCTGGAAAGGTGACCTCAGTCCCAAGGAAGTGGCGGACAAAGTCAAGCACTTCTTTCGCTGTTACGCCATTAATCGTCATAAAATGACGGTACTAACACCTTCAGTACATTTGGAAACCTATAGTCCCGATGACAACCGGTTTGATCATCGACCTTTCCTGTACCGAGCCAACTGGAGCTGGCAGTTCAAGGCGATCGATGATGAAGTTGAGAAGCTGAATCCTATTTACACTCCCTCGACCACACAGCTGAGGCCCAGCATCGATGACCTGCTGCTGTCGCGTGAAACCACCAGTACCCAGCACATGGATGACTCCAAGCACTCGTCCCCGTTGTCCTCCGCTTCATTGGACGTGGGTGTATCCACCGCAGCACTAACCTGTCCACTGATGGACGATAAAGCAACTACGCTGGGCAAAAAGCCAAGTGGTTTCTCCAAGGTGCATATAAATGTACTTGGCAAAATTAAGGATCGCACTGGAATACCAGTTTAGATTAGTTGATGATTTTCCTTAATAGTTTTTTTTAAAGAGTTGATTAATTTATTAATATCGTATATTCGGAAAAGTTTTTAGCTATCAATTATTTTTGAAATATACAATTGTAAACTGTAGAAATCGATTTACCTAGAAACAGAATTTTATAAATACCGCTCCTACGAGTGGAAGAGGAAGGAAGAGGGAGTTATAACTGTAGCTTAACCAATACACAAAGCATTGATATTCATTAAAAAGTTAAAATCGCAAGCCTTATGACTACAACTACTACTATTACTACTATAGCCGATGCGACTACGAAAAACTTCGGGTTCGCTAGGTTTACGCACTTATGCACTTAAACTATATAAAGAATCATTCGACCGAATGCCGTTGTGATTGGAAACGGAACACGAATAAGGACCTTAAAGTACGATAATGTTTCAACTTGGATAGACTCCAAAGGAGCATGTCCAGAGGGCACAATATTTATCTATATATTTATCTGAATGTTAGTGTTGCCAGAATTGATTACCGACTTCCCCTTTAAACACTTGATATAGCAAATGTCTTTGGTCTTCAAGGAAAAAGCAAAGTAGTTAAAATCAATGGAAGTTATCTTATTATTGACGCTCTGTTAACATCTAAATTAAAGCCTGATATTTTAAGTTAAGAAGTTGATAATAAATGCTGTTTTTTCTTTTTTATTAATACAATAAAAACAAATTTAAGCTTATGAATAGTTTACATCAAATCTACATTTAAGAAACAATAGTTAAAATTTGGCACAGTTATTCCTGTTTTCAGGCTCTACATAGTGGGTTATATAAATAGTCTATACGGTTTTTGGTCTAAAGATTGTTTGATCATTTCTTTGGAGACACATAACTTTTGCTGTCAATTACATTCCTTTAACTATATATTATTAATTGTATACAAATTCGATTTCATTACAATTTTTAGAAAATTTGAAGTGTGTTAATGTACTTCGAAAATTAGATGGTTTTTGTCAATTTACAGTATAGTTTGGAAATGAATATGCAACATAATGAACTATGTAATTCGTAGAATGAAATAATAGAATATAATATTATACAATATAGTGAAAAAAAAGATATGCTTTACAAGCCATACTATTGTGTTGCTTTGAAACTGGGCAAAGCTTTCTAGCCTTAAATCGTTATCTCAGTCAAAAATTTATATACTTTATGTTGAAGGTCAGCATCAAGGCCTATATAAGTTAAACTTTCGAATACATTCATAAAACTTGTTATATGACTATCTGACTTCTTCTTCAACTTTCACATCTTTTCATTACTAAATTTCGCAAATTAATAAACTTTTAAAATTAGTTTGGGTTTTTCTCAATTTACAGGAATTGAAAATAATTATACAAGACTATAAATTATAAAATTTTTGTAGAATGGAAAAAATATAATACAAAATTATATAGAGAAAAGAATGAGAATGACATCATTATGGTACAGCCGAGAAATACAAATTGGTAAATTGGCCATTAAATTATCTATTATTTGTATGTTTATTCTTAGTCTATGGGGAAGGTTACGTCTTGCAAGCCGGCTACCCACTCAACGAGATTCTTAAAGAAATCGTCGTCAAGTAATTCAATTATGCGCACATTCTCCGGAAACTTGTCAAGTTCCCTCAAATGATCCAGCACCATTTGGCCACGGGTGTGAGTGCCCGTAAGATCCACGGTGGCATGCCAAGAGCTGTATTTCTTTACAATTTTCGTATCAAAAAGCCAGGCAGCCACTAGTAAAGCATCACACGGATTCCAAACATCACAACCAAACTTCTGCAGGGGTAACCACTGTGCGCTCTCCACCTTGGTGAGCATGTCTATGGCATGGTTATTGATGGCAGCAGTTCGTTTGCCAAACTCGTCCAGGCGCCACTTCTGCAAAGAAGTACATCCGTTTTTCAATATACACAATATATATAAGGTAATCTACATACAATTGATATATTGAAACAGCCTTTGGTACATGGTTCCCAGGGTAGTATGGTGATGGGACAGCAGGATTTTAAAAGCACCGCATGTGCTGCCTCGGGATCCGAATGAAAATTGAATTCGGCGGAGCGTGAAGAATTGCCCACGCCCTGATAATTGCCGCCCATAATATAGATATCCTTGATGTTCTCCGCAAACTGTTTGCCATACATTGTATGGCCCAGGGCCAGATTGGTCAGCGGACCCACCGCTATAATAGTGATTTCCTTTGGTCTCGTCCGACACATTTCGTGTATAGCCGTGACAGCATGTTGAGGTTGCACAAAATCGGACACTTCGGTGCGTTGATCTTTGTCCAGACAATCGCCGAATCCATCACAGCCATGGAAAAACTTTTTATCCGGATCGATGTGTCCAATCATGGGCTCAACTGCGCCCAGATAGATGGGGATCTGAGAATATATATATAAATTAAATGAATTATTAGTATTAAGTTTGCTATAACAACCCTATCGGGCCAAAGATTTTGTGAAAAATCTTTCACTCAAATACTCCAATAGCGACTGCATCAGTTTTTGATAGAGTCCAGCACTCTGCACCATAAGAGTACTGGAAGTATGAGTGTCTTGTACAACAGCTTTCCTTATAATACTCTCCATTAAGATATGGAAGAGCATACCACACTTGGTATTAAAGCTTTCGGATTCGTACAGCTCGTGGTTCCATCTGTTGCAACATGATGAAAATAAACAATACTACACGGAAATAGTATATACTTTGCCCGCAAACAATAGATTTTCATAAAAAATAAATATAGCCTCCAAGATTTTATAGTGGGAGATTGTGTTGCGTGGAAACAGGGCAAAACTATGAGTCGTTATCTCGGGCAATAATTTATATAGTTTACGGCCGGAGACAGACAGCTTCAATCAATGTGTTACACATGATTTGGCAAGAGGTTACTCACATAGGGGCCTCAGTGGACTAGTGGATAGCGTACAAGAGGTCGTGGATTCGGGCCGCACTGACGCTTGTTCCTCCTATTGAAGAAGCAACTAGGTGTTGGTCAGTGAAGGAAGCAGAAATAAACACAAATAGTGCTTCAGGCTCTGACCCGTTAGGGCTGTTATGGCGATATAATAAGTAAATAAATTACTCACATCCTCCCTGGCACAGCATTTGAGTATGCGCCACATATTGTGGGCGGTGTTCTCGCAGGATGTGTTCCCGCAGCCGGTGGTGGTCACGGCCAGCAGCTTGACGTAGCCACATTGCTCGGCACGTAGGAGCATCAGGAGGGCCCAAGCATCATCGCTGCCTCCATCACAGTCCAAAATGACAAATTTTTTGGTTTCGTTAACGTCGCACATGGTTGCCGTAGGTGTCCGGTCCAGGAATACTCGACGACTGAAAGTGTGGGCACTACAAGCACTACTTGTGTGTATAATGCATACGGCTCATCGGCTGATAATCGGATCTGATATAGTTATGATTGCTCGCTCTGTGTGTGGAAGCGCTTAAGGGTCTGTTATCACAATGGGGCTTGATTAAAAATCATATTGGTGTGTGTTATTTCGATAAAATAACATTTTCACTTTCAAAATGTGCGCTTATTCGACTGTTGTTTTTGACCAACAGTGTAATCGACGGCATAAATCAGCTGTTGCACATGCTTTTGAAAGCAACTATCGGCATACTCATTGTTGCGATTAATTTTGCCAATCGATACTGAGTATTTAATGAGTTTTAAGAAGCTTTATCTTTTTTGTGGTTCTTGAAAAAAGGGTTTTGAGAAACAATTTTTTTGCGGTTTTGAAAAAATCATGCACACCGTAACAGTAGTTTTAAAAAATACGATTCTGAGATAATGGCGTTTAATGTTTCAAGTTCAGGTTCAGGTTCTGAGGAGTACCGCGTTAAAAATAAAAATATCTTCGGTTCTATTGCACCGATTTTTCCGCGGAAAACATTCTCGAAAATATATATTTTTAGTTTTAGTTTTTAGTAGAATCAACGAACACCAACTTTAAATGCAAATAAAACATTAACATTGATACATTTGTTAAAAAAAAAATAAAATATTTATTTCATGTATAATATTAAGCTTAAATCGGCATTAAATCGATTTTATTTAATTATTTATACTGATTTAAGAATTGAGTTTATAAGCAGTACTCATTTGTATTTGCTCGCCAGGTAAAGTATCGATAAGCCTAGCTAATGTCATCGATAGTCTTGCAGCTGTATTACACAAGTGCCAATTGGTGCCAGTTGACTATTATAAGGCTTATTAATAAAAGCTTGAAACATGCCGTTTATGAAAGGAAGAGAGCCTATACGGCGCACGCTGAAATACTTGAATGCCGGAAAGCTGGTTTTAAAGGACAAAGTACGCATCTTCAGTGTCAACTACAACACATACGGCGATCATCATGCGGGCGCCAGGTCAGTGCCTGGACTTCTTCTATAATCTGTTTATTTAATGATCTATTGGCTTTCAGGGACTTTGTGTTCTGGAATATACCCCAATTACAGTTCAAGAATCCCGACGTGCAGGTGGTCACACTTAAAAACATGACCCCCTCGCCCTTTGTGCGCTGCTACTTCGACGATGGCCGCGATATGATCATTGACATCGAAAGCAGAGAACGTGATGATATTATAGACCATCTCGTGAAGGTAGTTGGTAAAACACGGTTAGTACACGTCGGATTCGTGTCTGGAATTTTGTTAATCTCTCTAATATTTTTCAGTGAACAACTGGTTGCTGAGGCTCGCCTGGCGGAGAGTAAAGACAATCCGTCCAACTTTGGTTACGGCTGCGATCGCCACTGCATTTGCGAGATTCCGGGGCAAGTGCCCTGTCCGGGCACCGTGAAGTTGCCGGACCACCTGCGTGGCAAATTCAAGTTTGCGCCTAAATAAAGCCTAATAAATATAGTCGTATGTTTTGTGTTTCTCACGCATGAGCTAATTATATTATTATAAATTAAATGTAGTTAGATTTCTGCTTCTCATCGTCGTCTGTTGTGATGTCGATCGTAAGGCCCGGAGGATTTCGAGTTGTATTTGCCGTACGTTTTTCCGTTCCGCTGCAACGTCTCACGGTCTTTGTTGAATTGGTAGCGCTGGATGAAGGGCACATTGGGCTCGCGTCCGACGGTGTTCAGGACCAGATTGTCATCCGTCTGCCGTTCCAGCGTCTTCAGTTTGGCTTCTATGGCACGAATCGCCTCCGTTTTGCTTATCTTCTCCTCGCGCTTACCGCTGCCCAGTGCGGGTATTTCTATGCGAGGTTTGGGCGTATGCAAATCATCCTGAAATATATATAGTTTAGATAGTTTTCCATTAAGTTTTCCCGCATTATTACACTCTTTTCGAAGAAAATATTATATTCACTTTGTCTGCAAGTATGTAATTTGATGGAAGCGTCGTGGACCCTCAAGAGTTACACCCAGAAAAGTCAGGGAGACAAAAGAAATAATTTGAGCAATGACCATCTGTTCGTCTCTCAGCTATTCAGCTATCCTAATGAAATTTGGCACATAGCAATCTTTCATAACGATCGGACTTCTATATCACATAACTGCCATGAAACCGTAAATCGGATTTGCCCACATTTCCCCGTGTTATCGAACGCATTGGACTCAAAGAACACATACTTCCAGGACTTAATATTGTCTACCGCTCCACCAAATTTCACAAGAATCGGATTTCCATTAAAATTTGGGCGTTGTACCTTCGAGAAGAGTATGGAGTCTTCGGCGCGCCGAACATAATTCTTCATTGCTTGTTTCTACTTACATATTTGATGTTCTTGGCAAAGCGCACTGCTATGGAACGGCTGCCCACATAGGTGCCATCCAGCCGCATCAGGGCGTTGGTGGCGCCGGCGTCCTCGGCGAAGGTGACGAAGGCGTAGCCTCGGGACTGTCCGACGAGGGGGCCTCCCTTGTGGAAGAGCATGTCAAACTTTTCGATTGCACCGCATTTTTGCATTAGTTTTAGGAGTTGAAACCGATAATTGTAGAAGCGAAATATAAATTAGCACAAAACAGTCGAAACGATAATAATAGGTACACTGTTTACACAGTTAATTATACAACTTACTCGGAGATCCGCGCGTCGAGATTCCCGACCCAGATGCGTCTGTGTTCTTCGGAGTGTGCATTGGATTCGGACGTTGTGTTTGTGTTACTGCTGAATGCAGTAGTTGTTGTGTTTGCCTGAAATTGTACAAAAATCCATGGATTTATTTATTTTCAATAAATTATTAATTTTGTTTTGTTTACCTGCGCCTTCGCCATTTTTCCGTGCTTTGTGTTAGGGATGAAGAGCCATAATGATGGGCTTACCATGAATCGATTCGCGATTACAGTTCGATAACCGATAAATCGCACTTTTTGGTATTTTCATATGGTATCTGTGTTAAATACACCTACGGTCACACTGGCATTTTGAATGGAAATTCAAAGCAAAATTAATATAAATTTAAGCATAGTTTTAGGTTATTGGCAAAACGTGTTTTATTTATAGCAAAGGATAATGGAATTGCGTTTTAAGGAAACAAATTGTACAAATGGGGAAAATTTTTAATGGAATTCTGAAAAGAACGGAAAAAGAATATTTTTAAAATTTGCGCAATTGTACAATACTCAGAAGCTGTACGTTTCTTTTTTTTTGTTAGATTTTCTTTTATAATTTGTGCTATTTTAGATGTGAAAATAACTTCCATAAATTTCGTTATATTCCACAGCCAAGTGGATTATTGTTTTTTATTATAAGCCATCCCGTAAAGTATGCCATATGAGGCGTAGCGCAAATCGACTCGCGATTACAGTTCGATAGCCGATAAAACGCAGTTTTTGGTATTTTAACATGATATTTTCGGTATATGGTCACACTGGAATTTTAAAATGAAATTCAAAACAAAATGAAAATTAATTTGAGCATAGCTTTAGGTTATTGGTAAAATGTGTTTTATTTATAACAAGGGGTAATAAAATTACGAACCCTTTATAAGCAAAGAAAATGTATTGCGAATAAGTTCATTGGAATTCTGAAAAGAACAAGAAAATTTGCTTAAATTTGTATAATTTGCTGAAATGCAAAAATTATTGGGTCAGAGCCTGAATCACTATTTGTGTTTTTTTTCGGCTTCCTTCACTAAAGATCTTTTTTTCCGTGGGCGGATTGCAAGTCCTACGCCACAACCTAGTTTTTCTAGGAGGGTCATGCATATCGACATGAGCGGCGCTCGTACTCGCACCTCTTGTTTGGCGGGACAGTGCGCTATCCACTGGTCCACTGAGGCCCCATTGTATTTTGTACAACATTGAAATTTAGGATAGGGAGAATTTTGTTACACGTACCTATATGCTTGTAATTGTCAGTTCAGGGAGGCTTCTTTTTTTATTATAACACATATACCATAAAAATCACTGGATGCTTGTACCGACCATTGAGGCTTGGCATTTAAATTTTTATTAATATTTCTTTTTTTGTTATTGATTATTGATTAATTACAATTTTTACAACGCAAAAAGTCGGAAGAAGCCAATATGTAGCTTTGTACGCCGCACTCTTTCGATGTTTTACGGATGGTCATTTATTATACACCAACACTATACCCTATGAAATATAGTTTATCAAGGGTATAAATGGCTTGTGTGAATTTGCGCGACGATATCTGGGATCCCATAACCTGTTATTGTCAGCTAAGCACATATTATTATCTGGGGCTACGTTGTGTTTGCTTAGACAGTTGGCCTCGGCAGGGTCTTACCTAGATCTGAAGGTGCTCAGTCGTAACATATCGAAGCAATCTGTCTTGAAGAATTTAAGAGGACTTTATTAGCTAACTAACTTTATTAGGTCACAGGTTCTGGGCTTAGCAATATGGTTGTTTCCAGGTAGTTTTGAGAGGGTGGACTAGACAGCTGCACCAAAGATGATCAAGAGTCTTGGTTATCTCATTATCCATGAAGCTACTACAGTTATCAGGGTTTTTATTTTGTGTTTTACAGGTTATTCTCGAAACTCTTGATCCGCTGCTGAAGTGATTGTAATTCAGGCTTACTTAGTAACAGCTTGTAGTATGTGGTGCCTTAAGGCATTCTGGGAAAATCTGGAACTATTGAGAAAAATTAAAAATTTAAGCCAACCAGGCAGGTTACACATTTACTGAGTATCTACTGGTCGAGCTTGTGAACTGTTGAGCCTTGTATCTTGTTGCTGTTGTGGCTGTTGTTGCATGCATGGGTGGCTTGAGTGTTTCGGGGGGCAGTGTGTGGAGGAAGTTGCAGATTTATTGCATTCAATATTTGCAATATTTTCGCGCAATGTCAACCACAGCAGCGGTTCCTAGACCTTTGTGGCCTTCGCATGGGTCGCACTGCAGTCTCTGCTGTGCTCTGAATAGATGAAACTGGGTAATGCTGCATCTAATAAATTTCTAAGCAGCCGCATTACGTTTCAAAATTAAATCTTAACCGTGCAAATGAGTCTCGGCTGATGCGAATCTGACGTATGGTGTATGGCATATATACGATATATACGATATATACCTATGCTATAAGTATATGTTGTAGTATGTGGGGCATAGCACAAGGGACGCGAGTTAGTGCTGTGTTTGATAAGATGCCATGTTTCTGTCCTTCTGCTGCAGAATCCATCGCATTCACTGCTCGATGCACATGAATGGATTTTTCCACAAAATTTAACTTACATAGTCGAGACAGGATGAGGTCGGCTTACTACCTTACTACCAGCCAGCCAGCCAGGCAGCCGGAGACTGACCAAGGTCTCAGTCTTGTCCCATTCGTCGATGCTGTCGCTTCATGCCCCATGCCCCATGCCTCATGCCTCATGCCTCATGCCACATTGCACTTTGGCTCTGTTTTTGTTTTCAATATGCTTCACACTTGATGGCAGACGTTCGGCAATTTCGTGTGTTTCCAGGTGGCTTTTCTAGAGCGTTTTGACAAAAATTCTTCTAAAGACCTGCTCCTTCCTGCTCCAAAATTGAAGGTTATGCACCTATGTGTGCTTGGTTGGTCCAACTGCTGTGCGTTGAGTGCCGAACAGATCGATTCCGGGAGTTGGTTGAAATATAAAATGAATTATTGTTTTTAATATTACCTCATTACTTATCATTACTCATCAAATAGTAACCGTAAATTCCTTATCGACAGAAGCATTGTTTCATCTGCGTGCGGACAACAAACGCGGCCGAACTGAAAGGTAATCGAATAAACAATGCATAAAAACATTTAAAAGGAAAAACCTCATATTCATTTTATTTATTAATTTAAGCTTTTATTCGACCATTCAACATTTACTCAGAATTCTTTCCAGGAAAATATGATATTCACTTTGAACGGAAACAACAGAGGCCCAAAAGGTTGACAGAATGCTCCGAGGTAAAAAATAAATTGACTTGGCCAAGTCCGTTTGTCTGTCTGTCCTACTGTCTGTCCTCCTGTCCGTCCTACTGTCTGTCCTACTGTCTGTCCTGTCTGTCGCCTGTATATATCCATGCAAACTAGTCCCCCAGTTCTAGTGCCTTTGTCGGTAAATACGGATTGTCAATCCAACAGGTCAATAAGCCAGTCAGCAGATATCCTTGCATACTCTATTTCCTCTCGCTTTTTCCGAATTCGAATTCGACAAAGGCTTATCAAATGAAATTCTGTTGCAGTTGGTTGAGCCCCTCGATAAAAAATTTTAGTTAGGGGGCTTAAATTTCGGTTGGGACACTGCACTTTTGTTTTCGTAGTTTTCAAGCAGGCTTTATACACCTGAGATTTCCGCTTCGTTCAGGGTATGCGACACACTTGTGTTATCCTATTGTTTTGGCTTATACAATTTGAATTTTGGATATGAAACGCGGAATCTAACACATGGCGGTTAATCGAATATCTTGGCTGAAAGAATTTTGTGAAATGAAAGTGAAAATAATAACGATTAAGCGAATTGTTCGAAATATTTCTTGCTTTATCAAGAAAAGCCGTGTTCGAATGATTAAAAGGAGATTTATGGTCCGTTATAAGGTTGCCAACCTCCAGCAGGCTTAATACCTTATCTTAGCATATTCTGTCGAATATTTTCGATATCGTATTCATCGTATCCCACAGATTTATTCAGTTTTAAGTATATATTTGCGTTGCACTTCCTCCACTTCGATATTTATTTGGCAGATTCATTTGGCAAGTTCCATTCAGAAATTTGTAAGTAATTCCCTCATCATTAGAGTCCCAGTTGTTCGTATGAATTGTCCATACATACTTAGAATATCTTATTATATAATATCTTATTAAATAATTATAATAAGTTTGTGCAAATGTATGTAACTGGCAGACCCCGTAAAGTGTATATCTTCTTGATCAGTATCAATAGCCCCTGTCATTCTGTTAAAACCAGAGTCTCCAAAAGCTACAGCATTCAAATTTGGTATGCAGATTCGTGTATACCATACGAAGTACAAGCATATGTTTAATATTGGATGCCACGCCACATTTGAAAATTTATATATTCATTTTTTGATAAAATTGCCATTATTATTGAATTTATAGAGCTATAGGCTCCCCAAACATCAGAGTAGAGTTATATATGTAGATGCCCATAGGAACTAAACAATGTGGCATTCAAAATTTTTTGTTTTCCCATCGTACGTATCAAGATCCCCCGAAAATTTCAGAATGATCCGACTATAAACAGAGAAGTTATAAGATGTAGAAATTTCACAAAATGATATAAGGTGACAAATGGATTATCTTACCTGAAGAACAAACTATTATAGCTAGAGACACGCAAATATATGATATACCTCTCACATACTGGAAAGTTTTATATATGCATTTTCAGATTTTCTAAATGTTTTACTTAAAGTTTCTATGTTATTCCTTCAAATTTCCAGATGTGTGATAGGGAGCTTTGACTTTATGTTAATTAGTTCTTTGCCGATATCCGAAATACCCAGGTAGATGCGTTACCCTATGCTCCTGATATGAATAGATCTGACAATAGTCGTAGGCAGGGGCCTCGCTTACTGCTTATCTGGCATTTTGATGATTAATTTGTATAAATTTTCATTGAGATGCTTTACTACAATCTCTCCGGGATTTTAAGGAACTGAAGATAATGCTAAAGTCGGATTATTTTTTATATATATTCATTAATCGGTCTTTAGTATTATCTTATTAGTATTAATTTGTACTGATTTCGAAGAAAATAATATATTCACTTTGTACCCAAGCTTGGAGTGCATTATGTCCAGATTTCTGTCAGTCTATCTGTTCCTCTGTCTATCGACTCATCGGTCCGTCCGTCCGTCCGTCCGTCTGTCTCTCCACCTGTCTGTATGCAAATGCTATGCAAATGTAATACCTGTTGTCTGGCATGGAGCCAATATTTGGCGGAACTACAATATCATAACATATAACATATAACCTATAGCCATATTATCAGATGTCGGCTTTGGGTCCATAAAGTTTATAAATACGAATAATTATGTTACATGTGAATTCGTTTATGTTTGTATTTTCGATATGTAATTTTATACAAATAAAGTTATAATAAATTAATTAAGGAAATTAAATAAACAACTTTTGTGACTGGCTTATAATTAGCGCCCTCTCCCCCCTGCCACCTCTCCCTGTGTCTCCTAGGGGCGGTTGCAACAACAGTTTTTAATTAGGGCGTGTTCGTAACACGATTTGGCATAAAGCAGGCTGCAGTCGTAGTAGGCGCATTGCGGTGGGCGTAAATGGGGCGCGGCTGCAGAAGGGAAGGACGTAAAAAAGTTGGAAGTTTGAAAAACAAAAAACAAAAATACAAAAAAACATTGGATCAAAAGTGGATGAAAAACAAAGTGGTTTTACCTGTAAAATCACAGCAACAGGAATCGTGTGTCATCTTATGTGAGCAATAGCTGTAGACAGATGAATCACAGAGTGGACAAACATTGTGTGAGTGCTGTCCATATGCGGGACCCAGGCCCAGACCCAGGCCCAGACCCATGCCAAGTCCATTATGGTATTGTCCACCATATTGACGACCTGCAACTAGAATATCCCCGGCTTGTGGGCGGAATTGTTAGTATTCCATTTGGGAGTAGGCCTATAATCTGGACACGTACCCATCGGCTCCAGCTTAGCCGCTGTCAAATGGCATAGAAAAACTAGAAAAATAATTGAAACTAAGTGTTTATGCAGCATCACAACGGCTCCTGGACAAAAGTGTTGCACTTTGCGGATTTCGATAACTGATGGATGCCAAAGCTGATGCCAAAGCTGATGCCAAAGCTGATGCTGATGCCGATGGCGATGCTGATGCTGATGGGGATGCTAATGCTTATGCTGCTGTTGTTGTCGGCGGTCTGGCATTGACTAAGCAGTAGAAATTTCATTATGCCACGATGACGCTGGCCGAGATGACGAAATCGATGCCGATATTCATCTCTGTCACCCAAAACTTTCGCTTTCAAATGGTTGTACCCGAAATTTTGTTTCGACGCAGGCAACCATAAGCAAGAGTAAGAGTGCTTGAATGTCGCCCAAAACATATTGGCACACACACCCGGACACACACACTCACACCCGGACATATACACACACACACACACACACACACACACACACACACACACACACACACACACACACACACACTAGGCAAACTTCTTGCTGCTTGTAGCGCTGCCAAGTCTATAACTTTAAACAAAAAGTTGTAACTTTGAAATGCCTTCTCATGCAGATAAAAAAAAATACATATAACAAGTGAGAAAGCATTATCTTTGGGTAACCGATTATTCTATACTCTTCTTGAAATTGAATAAAATAAGAATTGAATTGAACAGAATACTTCCGTTCCAAACCATACAACACACAACCAAATGTTCGCAAATCCTATAAAAGTTGGAGTAGAAGAATAATGCATAACTTTTGGGCTTATGAAATAAATCGGCTGAAATTTGGTAGAATGAAAGCTCATAGGGGGGAAGTCTCGGTGAACCAGTGGAGAGCGCACTGTCCCGCCAAAAAAGAGGTGAAGTTCGGGTCCCGCTCATGTCAAAATAGGCATGACCCTCCTAGTAAAACTAGGTTGTGGCGGAGGATTTGAAATCCATCCACGTAAAATAAGTTTTTCAGTGAAGGAAGCCAGAAATAAAGGAAAATATTGCTTCAGGTTTTGATTCGAAAGGGTTGTTATGGCCATATAATAATAATAATAATAAGAAAAATCAGGGTTATTAAAATTTTAATGAAACAGATTGAAAGTTCTTGAAAAATTTGGGTAAAATTGACTTTTAGCAAGTTTTAAGGCCATTCTGACTAACGTGCTTAAGTATTTAAAAAAATAGCCTTAAAAAAATTCTTAAATATATCATATTATTGGTCCAGTGATTATTCGAACCATACAACTGACCTACAGCAATTTCTACAAAAGTTAGAGAAGAAGAATAATAACAATATCTTTTTCTTATAACTTCTGTCTTTATGAAACGAATCTGCTGAAATTTGGTGGGAAGCAAACTAACAAAGAAACAGAAGAGTATATAAAATTTCAATGAAAAGAACAGGGAAAATTTGGGTAAAATCGGTAAGGTCAAAGGCCTTAGGTGCTAAAGTATAATATAAGAAAAAACCTTAGCTCAAGGATTACGATACTTTCAAAACTGACACAAACACGAGAACATGGCGTGTTCGACTTCCTTTTCCCTCCTGGGCTCCTTCGAGACAAACTCAAACACAATGCGAATATACCCCTTATATCGAGTAGAGTATAAAAATATAGTCGATTTGAGATCTATTCCAAAGCAATTGAATTGGTTACACGCTCTTGCGCACTTTTCCGACCAAGTTATTACCGTTTAGGACAACGCCGTGCCACGCCTCCGCCAATGACACGCCCCCGCCCAGCGCCATCGTCAAGGAATTTTAGAAAAAAAGACGCAAAAATAAAATAAAATTGTGGAAGTGATTTATTAACTTTGTAAACTTTTTTTTTTGTATATTTTGTTTTGTTTTGTTAACGATGTGACGTGTTATGCGATAGCTTTTACTTACCTCTTTTACCTCTTTCGGCTCTTTTAGCTCTTTTAGCTGTTTTAGCTGTTTTGGCTCTTTTAGCTCTTTTACAGAGTTTAGGGTTACAGATGTAAATTTGCCAATTTGTCGACTCAACGAGAAAGAAAAAACAGTGTTTAAGGAGGGTTCATAAATGTAGCCGAGGGGGCATTGCGTTTTTAAGCGTAAATATGGGTTTGGCTTGGGTGAAAAGGGGGAAAACCCTTATTTCAATAGCCCAAAATTGAACTTTATTTATTTACTATGGCTTTGGCTCTGCGATTTATGTATGTTGTTGACTTGTTGCCTATTTTGCAACTGCTTTCATAAACCCCATAATTGTTGGTTGTAGACTATTAATGTCTGAAATTGTACCCCCCACTTCAGAGACTTTACAGCCGGAGACCTGACAATAGCATCCTGAGCCACCACCTCCTTGTCGTCTAGGCTCGAGTTTCCTTTTAGAGCTTTAGACGCTTCGTTACGCCGTGACCATGAAACGCTTTTGTCGTTTCTGATTCATTTCTATAGTAAATATGGGTAAATTTGGGTAAATTTGATTCCATCTCAAGGTGCTACAACTGTTGACACACTGAACTTGTTTACACAATACCTACACCATTTTGATTGCAGTCAGTGGTCAAATGCGTCATTACCCGGGGCCCTTGGAAATCAAAAGTGCACATAATTAGCGAGTATCGTTTATCATTATTTCCGAAGGTCCCTCCGGAGTCTGCCAAAGGCGACCTTCAGACCTGACAGTTGACGAAAGGATGCAGGCTCTTCTGTCCGCCTCTCCGCCTCTCCGCCTGTTCATCTGTTCTCCATCCATCCATCTCTTGTTGACATCTCTTGTTGCAAATTTCACAGTACCGTCATATCCTCTTCTAATTAGATCTATTGTTTTCAGTTTGTATTGAATTGTTGCCTATCCCAACTTTGGGCATGAAATATTGTGTCTTTAATTGGTCTTTAATTTCAACAGAGCCTGGATGAAATTATTTAGTATTGGCCAATGACTCCTATACATTATGGGTTTAGCTCGATTATTTGTCTGATAATATGGTAAAATGTTATTATATTGCTGTTCTAATACTTTAAATTGATGCCAGTAATATTCTGATATACAAATGTCAATTTAAAACCTTATGCATAATTTTCTCAACATTTTTGGTAAACTTTAGCAAGATAATTATATATTATATCAACTAACATGATTAGTCAATACGTGGTGAAAACTTCATCTGTTATATTCTCTTTAAAACTCATTGAAATATACAATTTTATTCCTTCCTTTAAGCCTGAGCGAAAAATAATAGACTTTTAAGTTTAAAAAAATTCACATTTGTGATTCGTGCAAATTTTGACGGTTGTTTTTTATATATTGGGGGTCTCGGTAGACCAGTGAATAGCGCATTGTCCCGCCGCCAAACAAGAAGTGCGAGTTCGAGTCTCCCTCATGTCAATAGGCATGACCCTCCTAGAAAAACTAGGTTGTGGCATAGGATTTGAAATCCATCAACGTAAAAAAAAGTTCCTCAGTGAAGGAAGCAGCAATAAAGGAAAATAGTGCTTCAGGCTTTAACCCGATATGGTTGTCATGGCCATATAATACGGCCGAACTTCCGTATAATGAATCTTGACGGAACCAGAAAATCACTTCATTACATAGAAACTTCATTATACAGAAATTATACATAAATGTATTTTAATTGGAACGAAAAAGTTGTGTGTTTGAAATCAATTCATAATAGGGAGAGCTTCATTGCATAGAAGTTCACTATAGAGAAGTTCGACTGTAATAATAACTGATATCTTAAATACGATTTGAAAGATTCAGTTGAAATGTATGGGGAGCACTAGGATTTTTTTCAACATTTTATTTATATATTGCAAAAAGCCCAGATAAATGATCCTGCATAATCTACACTTTAAGCTGGGATGTATATCCAGAATTCTGCACAAAATTTTGATGTAACTTTGACAAGAAGGCTCTACTTCCTGCAGGAAGATACAATACGATATTTGCGCCGATCGGAAGGTATGCGATGAAGATATACGGGGTTGCTGCAAAAATACACCTAAATGAATTTATTACCTGCCAAATGGTATATTAGTAATAGATATTTAGCCAAAAAATGTCGGGTTTCTCTGGTTAGGAATATTATTAATGAACAAGGGAAAAATTACACTGAGAAACTGTCCGCATATTCCAATAAGCTGGCTGGGAACTTGCCTCAAAGAGGAAGGATCCAATGAGAGAGACTGACTATACTGTACAATATTACACCCGCAGAATCTAGTGATAGATTTGATTACTCATGCCATTTTACTAGCTGTAATTATTATTATTATTATATGACCATAACAACCCTTTCGGGTCAAAACCTGAAGCTCTATTTTCCTCTATTGGATTTCAAATCCTACTCCACAACCTAGTTTTTCTAGAAGGGTCATGCCTAAAGGCATGAGCGGGACTCGAACCTCGCACCTCTTGTTTGGCGGGACAGTGCGCTATCAACTGGGCCACCGAGGCCCCAACAAGCTGTAATCCACTCATTGCAATAACTTTTCCTGTTCTCATTGTCAGATCTCAAGACCCATGAAAAAGTAATTGCCAAACCTTAATCTATTTTGAAATTAAAATTAAACCTTTCTATAAAAATGGTATTGAACTAAGAAATTGATCTTTTACATTGATAAATTTGCAGTTAAATCATTTTAATATTAAAGCATCGAACGAAAACTGTCGAAATATTTTAAGAGGTCTGTGACTATAGGAGGTTATAGTTTACGTTTCTGTACAGATTCTTGGCTAAAATTTGGTATAAACATACTGGATAAAATAATAATGAAATTATAATAAAAATCCGCATACAAATATTTTCTATAGAACAGATCTTCAAACAAAATCAACATCAGGGAAAACCCATGATTTGTAACTAAAGTTAAGTTAGTTAAGCAATAAATAAATGATTAATTTATGTATTATTTACCAATATAAGAATAGATAATGATTATATCTGTGAAAATTGCTGTTAATGCCTTGTACTTTATTCGCCTATGTATAAGGCAGACATCGTGAATTACGTAATATTATCTGAGTTTTTTTCACAATTTTTTTTTGCTTTTAATGGTTATAAGTTTTATGGTGAAAAGTTTTTCAATTGGGTCAAATAGTTGTTAAAATAATACAAGTTGTGCATGACAAAGCAACGAATTGAGATAACAATTCCATCGCATCACTCGCACTCTGTGCGACGCACAGTGGGACAACTAATTGATTTCTTGGCTCTGAAAATATAACAATTCGGTAAAATTTCAATTCATTACACTACATATTTTCTTCTGGTATATCTTTTATCTTTTGTCAATGATTTGTTGCTAAAAATAGTGTACAAATATTGGATGAGTTGGGCTGTTCCCCCCTGCGGAAGAAAGATAGTGTCAATAGGTAGCTACGGGTCTATTTACATTCACAATATGTACGTAGGTCGGAATAATACGTCGATCATAAATATTTAACATGTACTTTTTGAGGTAATTCGATGTCGTCGTATCTCATGTGAATATCTTTTCGATAGATGAATGGACAGTTTTGCGGTGCATAAAAATAAACCCAGACAGACTTGGATGCTCCGACGATCGTTTGTTGTCGTACGTGCCGGAATATCGCTCTATGGGCTACTCTATATGTAGTGCTTATGACGTAATTGTAGCCGTAACCGCATCTTGGCGTTACTTTTACAAAACGCTGTCGCCTCTTTAGGTCTCCGGCACTACGGGTCTTGGGCTCTTGGGCTGTTGGATGATTGGGCGATTGGGCTCTTTGGCTCTGTTTGGCTCTTCAGACTTTTTGCCGCTGCCACTTTGGCTTATTTATTGGTTTTCGCTTCGTTTTTCTATACATTGGAATTCACGGCGCTTATCTCCCTTCACACCTTCACCTGCCTCACTCAGCCAACCTTGCCTCCGACTCCGACGACGACGCGACGGTGACTCTCCGGTAAATAGGTCACTGTATCCGCAGTAACAGCTACTTTCGATACATCAGCAACAAAAACAGAAACCGCACTCTTCTCACACTCCAATCATTGGGTGCAGCAGCCCCATCCCAGCCTTCCCAGCCATCCCCTACCTATCCTTTTCCAACCCGATTCAATGCATTTCACATTTCCATATAAGCAATATATTTTACATCAGTTCACATTGCTAAAGAAACATTGTAGCCAGGTTTCCATATATTGTGCATTATCAAAATATAAGGTAGACGACCATATCCATATCCCCATATCCCCATATCCCCATATCCCCATATCCATATCCACCCTGTGGTGGCTCGAAAAGACCTCGGTTCGTCGCACTTGCGGCCAATCTGGTCGAAAATCCATTGGATTGAATTCTTTAATAATTACAATGAAGCTGCAATATTAAAAGGATTCTTTTTTTGTTTTCCCAAGTGATGGTTAATTATAATAAATGCATGGGTGGATTGAAAAGTTTGCACACCTAGGGTACATAGACCTATAAGAATATTTGACTAAGGCTGCTCAAAAATATTTTTTTCAACCAATTTCCTTAGGTTATTGGGGCCTCGGTGGTCCAGTGGATAGCGCACTGTCCCGCCAAACAAGAGATGCAAGGTTCGAGTCCCGCTCATGCCTTTAGGCATGACCCTCCTAGAAAAACTAGGTTGTGGCGTAGGATTTGAAATCCACCCACGTAAAAAGTTCTTCAGTTTAGGAAGTAGAGATAAAGGAAAATAGGACTTCAGGTTTTGACCCGAAAGGCTTATTACGGTCATATAATAATAATAATAATTGTGTTTATAATCAAAAATGGGATTTAATAAGATACAACTCTTTCCGAATATTTGGCTAAGGACTGGAACTGACAATGTTTTGAAATAGATTTAGCAAAATAGTTCCAAAAGATTTGATGTGGGAACACAACTTTTAGACTTTATCTAAGTGCATGAAATATTTCAGATGGACAAAAAAATAGATTGAAATGTTTTGAGGGAGGAACAGGACTTACTTCACTGCCTACAGAAATTTAAAGTTTTCAAATGAACATGTAAAATTTTAACTGGCAAAAGAAAATTTCCACTTGATTTTGAAGCTTAAATAAAATTTTTGACCAAAAACAAAGCAGGCTGCCCTCAGGGGCTATCGCTCGCCATATCCAAAATTTCGGTTCGAAGTAATCGATTTAAGCTTCTCCCCCTTCTCACATTGGTTTTATTAACTAAATAGTTCAGTGCGCAGGAAGTCAAACACTCCAAGCCGATGGAACTGCTTTAATTCTGGGCTCTCGGAACGGGCCCAAGTCACACACGTTCCAACTCGACAGATGTCGGCGCGAGACGTGGACGTTTCGGTTATTAAAGACATTGCCACAAAATTGGGCAAATACGATTCGAGGGTGCTGATGTCATACAGCTGCCATAGGAACCACCAGGAGGCTTAAAAGTTATCTATGGAATGGGGGGGCTTTTCTTTATTTTGGCCAAAAAAAGCACAAATAAAATTTAAGTTGTAAAATTGTTGTTTATAGATCCAATTGAGAGCAATAATGTGCGGTATGTGACCAACATAATATATATACTATATACTCTATACTATATCAAGTGACACCAATGTAGTGTTTATCGAAGTCAAGTCCTTCATTATATTCGAGAGAGCGAGCCATTTGTCATCTCGAGAAAAACTTACAAAGGAAAAGCGGAAAAGCCTGGCAACGTAACATAAATGACAAGTGACAACTTAACAAGTGCCGGAAGAGGCTTATTGGTCTAATATGGCATTATACTTTGATTTTTTTGTTAAGCCGATTTAATGATAATATTGTATTTACGTGAAGTACGCTCTATTTACGGCTTGACCTTGTCATAACTCAGTCGGGTGTTTGTAAGCTTAAGTGGCAGGTATTATCATGGGTATGACGCCACCAAACATAATACTTTCGATATCGGATATATGCTGGTCAAGCTTTTTATCTTTTTATGGTCTCAAAATCAAAAAGACACGTTTATGCTGAAAGTGATAGATGGAATTATGCAATCGTTAATCATTCAAATTTCTCACAGTAGTCAGCTGTATCAATACTTGTTCCGAGACTCAGTTGGAATCATTGTCGCGCACTAGGCCCCGCTGCGATTATGTATTCGATTAACTTTCTCTGTACCGGGCCAAGCCCAGAGGAGCGCCTCTCAATTTCAAAACTATAAGATTTACAATAGATGAATCAATATACGCATACCTGCGGTGAGAATGCTCGACTTACGCATGCCCTGTATAAGCTGATGTCACTTGAAAACTTCAAAATCATAGCAAATTTTCCATAATATATTTCATGGTATTTTATGTAATAAACTCTGCAAAACTTAAGATTCCAACCAACTACAACTTAAGCCCTAATTTATTCAGCTAAGCCCTGTTCGATCTGCAGCCAACATCCAGTCCAACTTTCTAGCCGAAAAAACCTCCAAGTTGTATATAACAAATGATTTGGCATAACCAGGAAGTCTTTGGAGAAACACCTTATGCACATTGACCAATAACTTAGGGCGTTTCCATTATGTTAACACTTGTTCAGTTTCGATGTCGAAAACTCGTTATATACCTTTCTAATTGTTTTGTAAAGACGTTAAAAGAAGCAACAATAAGATAGCTTAAAGTCCAGAGACTGACTGACTGATTGACTGACAGATTGATTGATTGACTGACTAATTCATCATTACATTAAGCAAATAGTTTTTTTACACAGTAGCAAAATAGTAGTGTTTTTAAAGTTTGGAAGAATATTTTCTAGAATATGGTGTCGGCTTATGCTCTGATGGTAAAGGTTAGAAAAGTGAGAAAGAATCGTAGTCCCTTCCTTATTTTATATTACAATCATAGTCCAATCCATTGTAGTTTTCCACAGAGTCAAATAGAACCAAACTATGGATAAAGCATTCATCCAGTTTATTCAAAATTTCCAAAGCTCAGAATGTAGTTTGCAGATAGAAAAATTTGCTAGACAGACGTGAAAATAGGGAGTCCATTTATTGTCTAGATTATTATGTCGATATTTTAAGACAGTATTTTAAGACAGTCTGTCCCACTATCCGTCTGTATATAAGCAAACTAGTGCCTCAGTATTTGAGTTATCATAATAAAACTTGATACCTGTCATCCGTCAACACATTTTTCAGAACCGGCTGGTCGCCATATAACTAAAAGTTGGGCTTGCCCATATTTCCGATATTTTTTAAAATATTCGTTTCATATATATTAGGTTTCATAAAAACTGAAGATTTGTTATTATCCATCGCTCCAACAATTTTCATAAGGCTTGGGCTTCTTTGTGATATCGTTACCAAATGTCGGTTTGGATTGACAGTTCACAACCACTTAAGATTTGGATCTATAATATATAGCTAATTAAATTGCTCATTATCTAGTCAGAATTTTATGTAGATTTTTTTTTGCCAAAACCCGCAATACTCAAAAATTTCATTAAGATTTGGTCGCTGTAATTTCGAAAAGATTATGAAATGTTCGGCGCGCCGCAGATAATCCTTCTTAATTTGTTCTAAACACACTTAAGTTTCCTTATTGAATAGCAATCCACCCGACTTCTGGTCTAATTTGCATCATTTAATTAGACCGCAGGTGAATAAATTATTCTGGGGAACTTTGTATTATAATGAATTTGAAATAATGACTTGAAATGGGACTGTGGTGACTCTTCGGAAAGATTATGATGAGAGGTGGGGCAAATTGCTTCTTGCATCACCAGCTTGTAAAGGCTGCGGTATAACTAAGTTACAACTAGTATAAGGACATCAGTTGATTAGAAAATTGAGGTGAAATTGTGAAATTTCCCAGGAATGCTTTTGAGATAAAGTAGAAACGCCTTTCTTTGTTTAAAATCAATTTCAATTACACTTTGAATTTCCAATTTCCTTTATTAAAACCAGCTAGTTTATGAGCAGCTTCAGTGGAAGTCGAGGGGGTTTAAAACTATAAAGTAGAATCCGGCGGGTCGCCACGGTGTGGAGGAGAGGATAGGACGTGTGTCGTCTGCAATAAGGCCACTTGTTCGGGGTCCTCAAATGGTGCTAATATGGAATGTTTAATCAAATGGGCTCTGTTGTGGTCTGTTGTTCATTCGTGGACAAATTGCAATCTATTGCACACAATTAGATACCTTAATGAAAACGTTGCCTTAAAGTGTTATTTTGATATTTTAACTAGATTTTGAAATTTCCCTTGATTATCCAAAGTTTGTCTTGTTTGCGTTTTCCATTTGTTAACGAAACATTTCAACTATCTATAAGACAATGTATTGCAACAAAAGTGTTAAATGGATGGGATGGCACATTGTGTGCAGTTGTTGTCGGTGTTGTTGTTGTTATAGTTGTTGTTGTTGTTGTTGCTTTATATTAATTAATTTGATAGTTTATGGTCGCCTCGCAACGCATCATAAAATTGCAGAAGTTCCCCCTCCGCCGCCTCGACGAGCTGTCAAAATTATTCACGCAACATGAACATGCATAGTTTCCACTGGGTCTGCGGTAAGGCAGCCACGTCCAAGAGGGGCCTCGGGGCCCCGGGGGCCAGGCAGCTGGAGAATGGAGACTGGATGCTCGAGGCTGGACGGTTAGAGATAGAGGAGACACAGCCAAAAGACGGCCGCATCCGATAGTTGCCAATGCAAATGAGATGCGAGTGCTACAATTTAAACAACCAACGCCGCTTGACTGACAACCAGCAGTTGGCTTCATCCCATCCCCATCCCCATCCCCATCCCCATCCCATCCCATTCCATCCAAAAGCAAAAAGCAAAAAGCAAGCGTCGAATTTCATAGTTAATCAACGAAATATTTTGTGTTGAACATTTTGCAAATATTTGTCGACGCGTATTCCATAACTATACCCACTGCCAGGCGAGTCCTTAGAACTACAAGTGCTCCTTTGCTCGGGCTCGGGACTCGGGCTAGTGCTCGTTCATTGCGAATGCGGGCAGAAAAAGTTCACTATTTAAATTATTTTTCAGAGAATATATTAATAATAAGACGGAAAGCTCTAATCGTTAAGCTAGTCCAATTGCCAGATGCCCTGTAATGAGGTCTATGCTTCTCAAGCGATTGCTCTGAAATTTTCGGAAAGTTTTATTAAAGTATTGCTTTTTTCATCTTTCGCTGGACCAGTGAATAGCGCACTGTTCCGCCAAACAAGACGTGCGAGTTCGAGTCCCGCTCATGTCAAATGGATTGAAAAATTTTAATTAAAGTAGTTATAACACCTTTTTAATATATCAATAAGTTTGATTAATGCTTACATAAATGATGGTCAAGTAAATTCTAAGCTTTAGAAACAATACCATAGAGCTGGCCTCCGATAATTTCAGCTGTATGCTCTGGTTGTTAACCGATCTATCTGAAATTTTTAGAATAATATAATGAATAATATAATGAAGCATGAAATAATGTTATAAATTTTATCTTACATATTTTTATAGTCTTATTGTATTTTCCTAAAAGTAACATGAAATGATTATAACATAACCTAGTCTACATTGTATTCGGGGGATTTTTATTAGATTTAATTTCCAAACGATTTGCGTTTGAGTCTTCTGACCTTTTTACTTCGAATTCCTGTTCGCCGAGGCTATCAAAAGTGTCCATCCTCAGATCTTGAGTATTGCGTTTCTAACGTGCCAATCTGCTTCGGTCATCTGGCATAGGTTCCGTTTTTGCTGTATTTGGAGTCGTTTTCTGTTAGTCCGGGACTCGATACCCCCGATCAGCATGTAATATCTCCAAGTCGAATGAGCTTATTGTGGGAAAGTACTCGTCTCATTTTTCACAGTGTGTGTTTTAAAGTGCTATAACTTACGATACAATGGGGATATTTGATTGAAATTTTGTAGACACACTCACGATGTTTAGCAGTTTTGGTTTATATAGAGTAACTGCTAGTCGTGCATATCATTTGTTTGGCAAGCCATACTTCTTATTGCTGTGTTGATTCTCATACAAAATTTGAATGGGAATGCGAATGCGAATGCGTATATCAAGTGTCGTCTATTGCGCGGCTCATTTGCATTGCGATAGTCGGAATAAGATGCCGAAGCCGGAGTGAAAGCTGGGGGGACTGAAGAGGGCCACAAAGATAGCGGCGGTGTAGGTGGTGTAGGCGGCTTAGGAGCTGGTGGGGCACATTCGCGAAGTATGAATAGTATGGTATGGCATGGTATGGCCAGGATGAGTACAACATACACTGATTAACTAGGAACGAAACGCTTTAAATGGATGGCTGAAAGGCAGGCAACCGGGCGAGTTGCCTGGGCGCGGGCTGATAAGCCGCGCATGCCGATAAGCGTATTTAATTAGCATTAATTAAAGAGACTCTCGGTCGCGGCACACAAAGTCTCAGACTCCCAGATTGGCATTGTGAAAGTGAGGCAAAGCTTATGGCAATTGTACACACAATCAATGGTTTTTGGAGCACTTGGCATGACAAATTGCAAATCGCTTTGCCCCGGCCCTGGCCCAGGCCCAGAGGGGCAACCCAGAAGGCGGATGCAGAGTCGCTGCCAACGCCAGCGCCAGCGCCGGCTTCAGCGCCACCGTCAGCACCACCACTGCCACCGCCACCGCCACCGCCAGAGACAACGCCAGAGACAACGCCAGCGGCAACGTCAAGTTGTGTAGAAACGATGACCAGAAAATGGAAGACGGCAAGAAGAAAGCGGATTGCACAATATTTGCGTCATCACATTAAGCGAAACGCAGTGGCTATGGGCGCTTTGGGAGCACGGGGAGCTCTGGGAGCAGGTCGCAGGTGGCGGCGTGTCGCGGTTGCGCCCAGAGGGGCGGATCGGGGCGCCGGAGACTGCGGCGACCGCAAGTGCGACGACGGTTCGGACCCGCATAATTGTGCCTACATTTGAAATTCGGGGCCATGGAATCGAAACGAACTGAAATGTGGGCGAGGCCTACGCGCGCAGCAGCCGTCAACGGGAAAAAAACAACAAGTGGAGAAGCATTGTTTTCACCGATTCACCGAAGATTTTTATACTCTTTTTTCGAAAGAAGGAAATTGAAAAAAGAACTAAAGAGATGGTTAAGCCGTCGAGCTGATATATTAACTCAACTAAAATTATGACAGTAATATTCGCACGGTTTGGGATAATAGTGAAAAAAGGCGAAGCATATTCTAGGCAAACTTATAGTTCGATAATCTTGAACGTTTGGGGAACGAAAGATTATAA
The DNA here is from genome assembly GCA_037040045.1 of Phorticella flavipennis. Classification (NCBI taxonomy): domain Eukaryota; kingdom Metazoa; phylum Arthropoda; class Insecta; order Diptera; family Drosophilidae; genus Phorticella; species Phorticella flavipennis. The sequence continues at coordinate 6,273 of JBANCY010000337.1, read as the reverse complement.
GAAGACTTAAGTACATGTACATTTTCAATAGAATAGCTTAAAAAACATGGGAAATATGGTAAAAATAGACATTGAGCTAGTGTTTCAATTCTGCCGGTTCAGGCTAAAGAAAAATGCTGTGTGCTAGAGGTGGCAAATGATCGATAGCACAATCGTTACTATCGATAAAAGTCGAATAAAAGTGATAAATGCCGAAGCATATACTAGGCAAATTTATGGTTAGATAATATTGAAAATTAAAAGATTGAAAGATGATAAAAAGACTTAAGTGCATGTAAATTTTCAACAGAATAGCTTAAAAAACATGAGAAATATGGTCAAAACAGACAATGAGCTAGTGTTTCAATTCAGACGTTTCAGGCAAACTGTCGATAGCACTATCGTCACTATCGATAGTTTGTTACAATCGAACCGCCATCGACCTGCACTATTGATAGTTTTTGATAGTGTTTCTGAAGAAATTTACATATTTAGAAAAAGCCCTTCTTCAATAGAGAAAAGACTTCAAATACGAGAAAACGGAAATCAAAAGAATTAGCACAATATCAGACCCGAGGTTTAAGGAAATTGGAGTTTAATGATGATCAGGCGTTGTAATAAAAAAAGTTCTTCAGTGAAGGGAGCAGACTTAAAGGAAAATAGTGCTACAGGCTTTGACCCGAAAAGGTTGTTATGATCATATAATAATAATGCTGATCAAGAGCTCGTCCGACACCCGATTTCACCAGTGGATACCAAGGAAACAGAATTTCAGAATACTGAATAAACAATGTTAATCTTTATTGTTAAGCTTTTGTTAAATTATTTTTTATTTTAATATCTACTGTTTTGGGACATTATCGAAAACTATCGATAGTTATCGATGGTTTGAAATAAACTATCGTCCACAGACAGTTGGATAGACACGTGGACTGACAGGTGATTGATATGTGGATTGATAGGTGGACTAATAGGCGGACAGACGGACAGGCAGGCGGACAGGCAGACGTACAAACAAACAGACATGTTCCAATCGATTTTCCTTAGTGTGCTGAAGATTTTGAAGATTTTTGATAAAGATAAAGATAAAGTTTTTGGGCATCTTCAAGCTTCAGCACAAAGTGAATATACCCTGCCTTTCGAAAAGAGTATTAAAACAAAGACGAATGCGTCGACAACAACTCAGAGCGTTGGAATGCAATTTCACTTCTTTAAATATTTTTGTGCATTTCAACTTGACGCACGCACAGCCAGGGCTGAGGCATAGAGAATTATCTTCATTTGGCGAATTGGCAACGTCACAGGAGGGGGAGAGGGAGCAAGGGGGAGAAGGAGCAAGGGGGAGAGGGAGTTTTTATAGGGTATCACTGCGTCGTCTATGCTTGGGCCTGCCAGAACGCTGTCTCAGCAAAATGTTGCCGCAGCGAAACTCATCAGCAGGAAGTGGACGAAACCAAAAATGCAGTCACCGACTCACAAAACTGGCTAAATATGTAACCAATTTTAGCCACAAATTGTGTTGCCAAGTCCAAGAGGCGAGAGTGGAGAGTGGAGAATGGAGAGTGGAGAGTGGAAGGCTGGGTTTGCCTTGATTTTGGCACACAAAAAGCTATTTGAATGAAGATCAAAACAAATTTGGGCATTGCAAAGTTAGAAGCAAATATTTGTTCGCAATAAAAAACGCATTTTTACACTCAAAAATTTTTCGGGTTACACCTCTCTGGGCATATACTATATATATACTATATATACATATATATTTCGCTGTGCCAGTTTTGCATGTGAAAGTCCAAAAGTAAACGAAAATAAACTGTGAAGCCGCTAATAGAAAAGGCTAAGGCCTTGCCTCAGATTGGACGTGCCTCTTACACAAGCAGCAACAACAACAACAACTACAACAGCATCAGCATCAGCATCAGAAAATATTTATGATTCCAATAGTGATTTTTCTTCCCCCCAAAATTTGGGGAAAAAAAAACCAGCCAAAATGGTAATGTCAAAGCCGAGGCTGAGATGGCATCGCATCGTTAAGAGAGAAATGAGCTCTCCCAGTGCACAAATATGCAAATGAAAGCGAAATCGAAGCACGTCGCATGCCCCACCGTCGCATGTCCCACACCGCCACATGCCGCATGCCGCATGCCGCACACCGCACGTCGCCACCAAAACGCAATCCAAATGGACTTTTTGTACTGGTTTTTGGAGTCAGATGACTTAACCAGCTGCGATGATGTCGCCTCTGATGCAATCGCTGTATTTGACCGCCTGGCAAACCTGCAAGTTGGCTTTTCCATTCGCTCTTTTCTTCTGCTACTGCTGCTTCTCCTTCTTCTTCTTCTCCTTCTTCGCTTTCTTCTTCTTCTCCATGTTGTTGGCCGAATTCCCGTCCTAGTTTTGTTCAAGACGTCCAAACTGTTAGGCTAATCTCTGTAGCATGTAATATGATAGACGCTATTAAAATGCTATGCATTTTATGAATGTCTGTCGATCGGACGGACTGACTCACGGTCGGACGGACGACTTGCAGATGTTCCATGTTAGGAAGCTGCATTTCTTTCCCGCTTTCTTCGCCTTTGCCTTCGACTGCGTCTTCATCTTCATCTTCATCTTCATCTTAATCATTTTTTGCTTCCACTTCTTTAGCCTTTTAGCGCCTAAAACAACATCGCGACCCTTTGAAAGCATTTCGAAAGTTTGCACGAAAGTCCATGCTCGACGAAAAGATAATATTATACATTATTTATTAACCCTTTTACACCCAATCTTTGATTTTATGAAAAACAACTTTAAAAATTTTTGTAATACCCTGACTGGGCTTAGCGGGTATAATAGTTTGAGCAAATTTAAATAATTGGTTTCAAATAGACATCTGTCTCTCAATACGTCTGGTTACATGTCTGTCTGTCATTTGATTTGTATAACTTTCTATAACTTCTTGGTTGTCTATATTCATAATATTCATAACCATAACTATATACCAAATTTGATAGCTCTTTAAATGCAAAAGTTATAGCCATTTTATCGAAAAACCAATCCATCGATTGTCGGGCAAAGGGATCATGGTATCATCCATTGGCCAATACTTTATCCGGATTGTGATTGTGATCTCTAGCTCTTATAGTCTCCAAAAACGAGTCATTAATACCTATGGACAGAAGGATATGCCTAATTCGACTCGGATATTGCTGCGGATCAAGAGTATATACTATGGGGTCTGCCACGCCATTCCAACAAAACCATTTTCCGACTGGGATTACTAACAAACCAACAATCTTTTACTTCATAACAATCGGATTATAAGCACCTAAGTTATTTAATATACAAATTTCAAAAACTAAAGCAAATATTATTATAAATAATTATTTATAGTTATAGTTGGATTTCAAATGTTGTTTTTAGCATATTATTTCATTTCCACATAAAACAGTTTTTAAACTTTTGGCATGGCACAATTCCCATACCAATATCGCAAAAACTTCATTAGAGACTCAATTTTTCAAAAAATTTATTATGAATTCAGTTTAACTATATAAAAAGGAATTTTTAATTTATTCTAAAACTTTCACCACGTTCGGGTAATAAACACAGAAATTATGCTATAAGGAATGGGAAAATGTTCTGGCAAAGGGCCAGACCACGCTGTATAACGTGAAATTTCATATATTTCTCAAAACAAAGCAGGGTATTTTGCAGTTGAGCTCCAGCCTGCTGGAAACATTTGGCTATATTTTATGCAAAACTTTTTAACTGCCGCTTAATAGGTTGTTAATGAGACTCTAAAGTCAAAAATATTATATGTATAGCTTTAAATCTGAAACTATTTTTATATGTTTTTTGAGCTCGTTACGGAATTTCGAATCGCTAGTAAAAAGTTTTTTTCTATTTCCATCTCTTTCGTTATGTGCAAATCGCAAATCCCAAAACTTGTTAATCAATTTCGTAGCTCTTCATATGGAAATTCCTCCGAAAATGTTGATAGTCTACAGTTTAAAGTGAATTTATTAGCGCTTTGTTGAAAATTGCCCCAATTAATTTTCGAATGATTTTTTTTTACGGATCGGTTGTCATTTTCTTGATTTACAAAATCCGTTTCCATTGAAACCGAGCCGCATTTTAGCATGTGGCAAGAGCAACACATTCTGTGTGAAAATGTTGCTAAACTGGTTGCCACTACCGAAGAGGCATCGGTACTCTCCCTAGCTCCCTAGCTTCCCAGCTCCCCAGCTCCCTGCCTGCTGCTCTCTTTCTCTTTTCTCTCTGTTGAACATGGCTCACGCCTCCAACCAACACTTGCTGCCCGCCTGCCCACCTGCCCACCTACCTGCCCTTTCTGGCAACTTGGCCAACACGAGATCTGGAGTCGCTGGTGCGGTTGGTTGGACAGACGGGCAAGCGGGCCCGGTTGGTCTGTCTGTCTGTCTGTCTGGTCTGTCGGTCGGTCGGTTTGGTGGAGCTTCCAACCCTTTTGCGAACACCTTGCGCCGACTAGGTCGGGGCGAGCCGTCGCGTCGTGGTTTATCTTTATTTATTTTGGTTGTTTATGTTTACAAAATTTCTTCACTTTCGATTTCGGGTTTTCGAGTGGCTGCGACGGCTGCGCAGCCGCCGACGACGCCGCCGCCGCCGCCGCCAGCAACGTTGCCTTTTACCTATATGAGTCGGAGTTATCATCTCTACGGCAGCATTTTCAATTTGAGAGTGGCAAGAAACGGTCGCCGAGCCGTACCCATTCGTTTTCGAACCGTTTTTTGAACGAACGTGCAACGTGCAGAATCGTTTCGAGGCGGTCTTCAAATTTTTTATTTATTTTACTTTTTTTTTTCCTCCTAACATTATCTCGCGTCCTTGTGAAGTGTGATCAAGAAATCAAAAACATCTACCAAAATTTACAAGTGCCAAATCAAAAAAAAAAGCTAATTAAAACCAAAACGATCTGACAAATACGTATTGGGTGTTTTGGAAAGAGTTTCGTGTTTGCAACGGAACAGCCATTGGAATTTAAACGGAACCGCAGACATGGTAAAGATTGAAACTTGATATCGGGTGCTATGTAAAAATACAAGAAACCGCCACATGTTTTGGATGCAACATGCCTGACATAACTTCGACTTTCAAAAAACATGCACGATGCTTAAACACGGATTAGCCAAGGGTTTACATAGATGTAAAACATCTGCTAGTTGCTGGCACTACCAAAATCTTGGATACCAAATTTGAATACTACAACTGCCAGTTGCCGGCCAAAAGGCATAATGCTTAGATAACAGGTGCAATTTTTTAATGAGTCATCTTTGGCTTCGTATGACGAAGACCTTGGAATAACTTAACCTCTGCACCGAATGATGTTAAGGGCAAGACTTTGAGTACACGTTTTGTTGACACTGAGTGTGTCCAACCTGTGTATTTACGAGGTATTTGCACAACTCTTTGGTCTTACAAAGTAGTAACGAGTGACTAGGAAATAAATGAAGCTTGAGTATTTGGTATTATCTAGGTTAGAGTTAAGAGTGAATGCTAGAAAAGATTCAGAATAGACTCCATTCACTAGTCAATAATGAAGTCCTGGCAATACAGGGTAGAAAGTTTTGCATAGACTGTTTTACATCTAGGGACAGATCAAGTAAGATCAGCGAGCGCTGGAAGTGTATCTTCTAGTCAACCAGTATTTGAACCTCAGCTGCTAGCAGACTAGGAAGTTGCTAGGTGGAATCTGAATAAAGCATTACAATTATATATGGATATATGGTAACTACTAGTTAATATTTGATATCGGAATAGAGCAAGTTGTTTGTTTATTTTCTTCAAACTGAGTGCAGGCTATTTATTAGAGGGTATCTACTAGTTGATATAAGTCATATAGGTATTGAGCTGTTAATTTGATACTTTGTAGAGGTCCAGACTTACCCTTGACGTTGAAAATGGACAATTTATTAAGCTCCAAATTAAGCTTTTTGTCTGCAAAGCGATTTATTGGGGTATAGGGTATTTTATAGTCTCAAAACTGAGCACAGAAACTGCAGCTTGAGTATGGTCGAGCTATTAAACGAAATAGTTAGTTTAAGTTGTTGAATAAAGACAGGGTACAGGTACAGGGTATTTTACTGGCTACTTACCAGTCAAAATATTCTACAAAAGTACGTTCATCCATAGATTTTGCTTGAAACATGAGTACACTGTTTCAATATATCGGATACAGGGAACATAATTATATAGAGGGTATATTATTATTATATGGCCATTACAACCCTTTCGGGTCAAAACCTGAAGCTCTATTTTCCTCTATTTCTGCTTCCG
>JBANCY010000336.1:2338-39612 GCA_037040045.1 Phorticella flavipennis | reverse complement strand
GTGTGTGTGTGTGTGTGTGTGTGTGTGTGTGTGTGTGTGTGTGTGTGTGTGTGTGTGTGTGTGTGTGTGTGTGAGTGGGTGTTTGGGTGTGTGTGTTGCCCTTCGGAGACCCATTAACAAAAGGCCTCTTGGTCATGCCCCTGGCATACTTATTAGACTTTAATCAGTTGCGGCCAACGATTGGCAACTGGTGGCCCCCGCAGACCGAAAATTTGACGCTGATTTTTCCGGGCGCGTGTCAAGAAACAGTTTCTCAAATTTTGTAAAAATAGGCGAAATTTTTGGCGTTTTCTGTTATTGGCGGAGACTTCTTACACGAATACGGTATAATTTACGCATAAAGCTTATAGAAAAAGCTTTTTACTCCTTAAGCGTAAAAAACCTACGGAACATTTTTGAGCAGCATGCGAAAATTCAGGAAGTCTATGAGGCTTAGGATGTTCAGGAGGTTCAGGAGGTTCAGGAGGTTCAGGAGGTTTAGCAGGTTCAGGAGGTACAGGAGGTTCAGAAGGTTCAGGAGGTTCAGGAGGGTCAGGATGTTCAGGAGGTTCAGGAGGTTCAGAAGGCTCAGGATGTTCAGGAGGCTCAAGAAGTTCAAGAGGTTCAGAAAGTTCAGGAAGTTCAGGAGGTTCAGGAAGTTTAGGAGGTTCAGGAGTTTCAGGAGGGTTAGGGATTTAGGAGGTTTGGGATGATGAGGAGGTTCAAGAAGTTCAAGAGGTTCAAGAAGTTCAAGAGGTTCAGGAGGTTCAGGAGGTTGAGGAGGTTCAAGAGGTTCAGGAAGTTCAGGAAGTTCAGGAGGTTCAGGATGTTCAGGAGGTTCAGGAGGTTCAGGAGGTTCAGGAGGTTAAGGAGGTTCAAGAGGTTCAGGAGGTTCCGGAGGTTCAGGAGGTTCAGGATGTCCAGGAGGTTCAAGAAGTTCAAGAGGTTCAGGAGGTTCAGGAGGTTCAGGAGGTTCAGGATGTTCAGGAGGTTCAAGAAGTTCAAGAGGTTCAGAAGGTTCAGGAGGTTCAGGAGATTCAGGAGGTTCAGAAGGTTCAGGAGGTTCAGGAGGGTCAGGATGTTCAGGAGGTTCAGGAGGTTCAGGAGGTTCAGGATGTTCAGGAGGCTCAAGAAGTTCAAGAGGTTCAGGAGGTTCAGGAGGTTCAGGAGGTTCAGGAGGTTGAGGAGGTTCAAGAGGTTCAGGAGGTTCAAGAGGTTCAGGAGGTTCCGGAGGTTCAGGAGGTTCAAGAAGTTCAAGAGGTTCAGGAGGTTCAGGAGGTTCCGGAGGTTCAGGAGGTTCGAGAAGTTTGGGAGGTTCATGAGGTTCAGGAGGTTCAGGAGGTTCAAGAGATTCAGGAGGTTCAGGAAGTTCAGGAGGTTCAGGGGGTTCAAGAAGTTTAGGAGGTTCAGGAGTTTCAGGAGGGTTAGGGATTCAGGAGGTTCGGGATGATCAGGAGGTTCAAGAAGTTCAAGAAGTTCAAGAGGTTCAAGAAGTTCAAGAGGTTCAGAAGGTTCAGGAGGTTGAGGAGGTTCAGGAGGTTCAAGAGGTTCAAGAAGTTCAAGAGGTTCAGAAGGTTCAGGAGGTTGAGGAGGTTCAGGAGGTTCAGGAGGTTCAGGAGGTTCAGGAGGTTCAGGAGGTTCAAGAGATTCAGGAGGTTCAGGAGATTCAGGAGATTCAGGAGGTTCAGGAGGTTCAGGAGGTTCAGGAGGTTCAGGAGGTTCAGGAGGTTCAGGAGATTCAGGAGGTTGAGTAGATTCAGGAGGTTCAGGAGGTTCAGGAGGTTGAGGAGGTTCAGGAGGTTCAGGAGGTTCAGGAGGTACAGGATGTTCAGGAGGTTCAAGAAGTTCAAGAGGTTCAGGAAGTTCAGGAAGTTCAGGAGGGTTAGGGATTCAGGAGGTTTTGGATGATCAGGAGGTTCAAGAAGTTCAAGAGGTTCAGGAGGTTCAGGAGGTTCAGGGGGTTCAGGAAGTGCAAGAAACTTGGGACGTTCAGGAGGCTTAGAAGGTTGAAGAGGCTTAAGAGACTCAGAAGGTTCAGAAGGCTTAGGCGGCTCAGAAGGTTTAGGAGGCTCAGAAGGTTTAGGAGGCTTAGGAGGCTTAGAAGTATAGGAGTTTCACGACAAAAATACGTGAATACGGATGTTACTGAACTAAAATCGTTCGTTGACAGAAAAGTTATGTAGTCTTAAGTTTTTTATATTAGAAATCCGAAAGAAAGAAGTACGAAATGCCTACACGAAGTACAGGAGAAGCTCGCGAAAAACATACGATGAAATGGGTCCGATAGGAGAGTTATAAAGTACTAAGCAATAGGTAGAAAAAGACACACGATAAATTTCAAAGGAGCATTGATGAAACTCTCGAGAAACTTTCAGGATATTGGAACTTCCTAAAGGAGTTCATCTGGCAATAAAGTTATATTAAACTATTTTAACGAATGTGGAGTCCAAGGGAAATTCGGGACCGACCCATAGGAAAGTTACGAAAACGGGCGATCTTAACGAACTCGCTCCTCTTATCAAAGATTGTAGATTTTATTTTCATTTGAATTAATTTCATTTAATTGCGATATTCTTGTCTTTTATCCATTTCCTTTACTTAAAATCGCTGTTCTTATCAAATATTTTCCCTACCTTCTTTCCCAATTTTTTCGTCTTCTCTGCTCTTTTTTTCTTCTCCTTTCATTTCTTTTGTAATATTTTTGTGACTTTGACAAATGACAGAAATGCGGAAGCCACCCAGAAGAAACTTCCGAGAAACACTCGAAAAACGTACGATAAAACGGATGTTCTTAAACAAATATCTCTTTTCTTCTTTGCCTTTCACTTTGGTTTCTCTTAACTTTTGTTTAACTTCTTTTTGGTGCTTTTGTTTACCTCTTCTGCCTTTTTGGAACTTTTCTAGCTTCTCATTCTAGTTTCTCCCGTCTTTTTGTGCTCTTTTGGTGATTTTCCAAAAAGGCGAATTGTGTGAGTTTTCTTTATGCGGAAGCTAAGAAAAATATTGCGCCTTTGGGCTTGATCACACATACGCTCTGGCCTCTGCCACGCCCCCATCCGGTGCCCCTCGTGCTCTGTCGCGCACATAAAGACATGCTTTTGTGGGTCATGCTGATTGGAAATGTACACTTTCGCCTTTGACCTCTTACCCCAATGCCCAGAGCTGACCCCCTTTCTCCCTCTTTCTGTCCCCGTTGCTCTCTTTCTTTCTCTTTTTGTGTGTTCATTTATCGGTTATTCTATGCACGGAGTTTTTGTATTCAAAATGGCAGCCAAAGTGAAATTCCTTTTTGCGGTCTTCGTTCATCGCTTATCGCTTTGTGGTGCGAGCGCTGCATGCTGTGGCCTTATCAAAAGGTTCATCTAATGGGGCATCATCCATTTTCGGGTTTCAGGGTTTTGGCTTCCACCACAGGCCAGAGGAAAAAACACCCTGTAACTGGGGAAACAACAACAAGAACAATTACAATGGATCTGTTGAATGGCTCCCCAAAAGTGGGACTCGGTTCAGTGTTTTGTGGGTACAACTGCAGCAGTTTCCGCATTTGAATTGATTTGGATGCGGCAACCAACGGAGCGGTTCCCGGAGCGCATTCGAATCCTTAACAAACAAATCGTGGATTTTATTGTTGTCGCTGCCAGTTGTTGTTCTCGTTGTTGTTGTTGTTCTCGTTGTTGTTCTCGTTGTTGTTGTTATCATTGTGCAATTGAAAGTCAAGGCATTATTCGGTTGTTTTGGCCTTGTTTTGCACTCATCGCCCAGTCAAAGCACTTCGCCAACTGCTTAACAAGCAAAATAATGCCAGCTAAAGGCAGCCGGAGCAACAGAGATAGCATCAACAGGACGATTGAAACAGATAGAGTCGGAGCGAAATAGCTGCAGTTGGAATAATAACAACATTTCAAAAGCATATTTGACTGGGAATATACCCTGTAAGGATTGGGATCTATGGAACTTGGTAATGGCTTGACAAGGTGATGGACAAGAGCTTGAGATCTATGGTGCTTCATAAGATGATACAGAGAAGTTTGTGTTCTCTGGAGCTTGAAAAGGTGTTAAATAGGAGCTTCAGATCTGTGGAGATTCATAAGACGATGAAAATATGAGCTTGATAAGACGATGAATAGAAGCCTGGATCTTTAGAGCTTGAAAATACGTTGAATAGAAGCTCAAAATCTATGGAGCTTGATATGGTGATCAATAGGAGCATGAAAAGGTGATCAATTGCAGCTGGAGACCTTTAGAGCTTGATAAGGCGATGAATATAAGCTTGGGATCTTTGGAGCTTGGTAAGGCGATCAATAGAAAATTGGGATCTGTGAAGTTTGATAAGGTAATCAAAAGAAACTTGAGATCTATGTAGCTTGATAAGGCTATGAATACGATCTTAGGATCTATGGAAATTTATGAGGCGATGAATATGAGCTTGAGATCTATAGAGCTTGATAAGGCGATGAATCGAAGCTTAAGATCTGTGGAACTTGATACGACGGTGAATGGGAGCTTAAGATCTATGGACATGGATCTTGACATTGAACTTGAAAAGACGATGAATAAGAGGTTGAGATCTATGCAGCTTTGGGCTCTATAAAGCTCGGTAAGGCGATGAATAAAGGCTTGGGATCTATGGAACTTGATAAGATGACGAATATAAGCTTGAGCTCTATAGAGCTCGATAAGATGATGAATAAGAGATTGAGATCTACAGAACTAGAAAAGACGATGAATAACAGCTTGAGATCTATAAAGCTTGATAAGGTGAACTATGGAGCTTGGTGTTCAATAGAAGCTTGAGATCTATGAAGACGATTAATAAGAAATATTTCCCATATAAATCTAATAGGGTTTTAAGGAAATGCATTTTCAGTAGCTTCAAATCCAGTAGATATAAAATATAGTCAGGGTTGGGGTTTATGGGGCTTATCCTAGCTGTGTTTCTTCTGTCCATCTATTTGTCCTCGGACTGCTTATCTGTCGTCTATATACGCACGTACTTATGTCTGTCTATATATCTACATATATGTCTATCTATCCCTTAGTTTTGGAGCTTACATGATGAAACTTGACACAAAGCCTTTTATTATGATTTCATTGCATATTTGTCGGACTTTTTCGGTTCGAACTATTACTTCTTTAGCTCCTAAATAACTAAAATAAGTTTTTACCCATATTTTCTATGTTTCTTAAGAAAATGGTTCCAAATTTTGCACATACTTATATTTCATAGGTATGGCTTAGTCCACCAAGTTTTAATACGATCGATCCGTAAGCACAAAATTATGCAACATCCAAGAGTCCGTAGCACTTTTTCTTTGTTTTCTTTCCTCAATTGATATCGTTATTCTTAAGTTATTCTACAGCTTTCACTTTGCTCCTCTTCATAATCCTCAGTTAAACCATCCACAATTTCCTAGACCAAGACACTGGCTTACAGGGTATAAGAAATACTTGAGTTTGTCGTCATTGTTATTCACAAAATTGCCATGAAATTTGCAGCAATTTCATTGTAAATTTGAAGGAAATTGCAAAGTGCGCGCAAAAGGGAGAAACTTCTTTCATTTCTTTTTGTTTCCACCCAACTGCAGATATTACCTAAAGCAAGCAAATCGAGGAAAATCGGTACAAATCGATGCGAATCGTCTTTAACAATTGCAGCATCTTAACCTCAACCTTAACCTCAACACAGTCGGCGCAACCAGCCATTGTCATCGGCATCGTCATCGTCATCGGAAGAAGAGCATCATTTCGATAGATAAAGGACAAAAGCAACCGGTTGAGATTATTACGTTAATACATTGCATAAAGGCAACAGCAGGCGGGATTTGGGCAGATCTCGCGCCGGGCGGTAGAGAGCAGAGCAAACCAGGCCAGGAGAGCCCAGGAGAGGCCAGGAGGGGCCAGGACACGCCCTGCTCTGTTAGCGGTAACAATTCAGCTTGTCGGCAAATCCATTGTGCTTATTCTTTGGCTGGCAATTGATAAGGAAGCGTGGAAATGAAACCGGACAGCGGGTGACATAACAAAGGAAAATGCCGGAAAAACAGCTGCTTGTCTGCGCGATGTCGGAGCAACGCGAATGACCAAAAAGAAAAGCCAAAGCAAATCCTTATCCTTATATAAACAAGCTGAGTAAGACTCTCTTGGCTCTATATATATGAGTATATATTTTATCTGGATAGATCAATAAAGAGCGACTAAATTAGCTCCAGTGGAACTCAAATATTTGCCCAAAATGTTGGTAGTAATGCTCTGATTGGGGCTATTTCGTAGAAATTTGGAGAGTGTTTAGTTTATATGGATATACCAAAGAAAGTATGACAAATTCGATTACCCCTGAATGTAGGCAAGGATATTTGTCTGAAGAAGTTATGCATCTACCGTATGTAAGATTCAATGATATATATCTTAGGTGTCTATAGACTGATCCCTATGAAACTTCGGGTATCGTTAGAAAAATAAGGCAGTTTTGTCGTATATATAATTTAAATCATATTTTCAATGATATGTGAATTTTAATATAAGATAAAGTGATACGATCATAGAAAATAATACATTCACTTTGCGCTGAAGTTCTTAATGCATAGAAGAAAGCATCGTAGCGATCAAAAAGTTATCTCTTGACATTTTTCAGTAGGAATGGAAGAATTCTTCTGGACCATGTCCGTCCGTCTCTCCGTCCAATTGTTCATCTATCTGTTCGTCTATCTGTCCGCCTCTCTGTCCGACTGAATTGATATATCACAATGAAACCGGCCACATTGCCTTCCATTTTTTGTGTTATGCCGGATCGGACTATTATATCACATAGCTGACATATAAGTTTTGCATATACATATTTTGCATGTTTTTAAACATATTGTATTAAAAGTCCAAGCACACTTAAGAATGGCTTTTGTCAATTGTTTCACCAATTTTCATAAAGATCAGACTTTCATATCCTAAAGCTGCCATATAACCAAATGGTGGCCTTGCCCATATTTCTTATGGTTATTAAGCTATGATATTTATATTCTACACGCTTTTCAGTTTCTTTATTATTTATCTTTCTATCGAATTCCAAAAGGATCGCCCCACTATATCATATATCTGCCATATATCAAGAAATCGGGCTTGCTAAGCCTATTAAGCTTTTTGCATTTAAATTTTACATTCATTTATGATTTCCTACTGTCTATCACTCTACCAAATTTCAAAAGGGTTGAGCTCTATATCATATAGCTGCCATATACCTAGAAGTTAGTTTTGCCTATAACTTTCATATTTGCCAAGCTATTGCTAATAAATTTGACTCACACTTAAGTTTCTCTATTATCTATTAATATACTAAATTTCAAAACGATCGGACTACTATATCATATAGCTGTGCTACATACAAAAGTCGCTTTTACCTACAGTTTCCATACTTTTCAAGCTATTGGATTGAAATTTCGCGCTCAGTCGCTATATGGTTGGTTCCATCAAGCTGAAAAAAGAGCACTAAATTTTCGGCTTACTAAAGATAATCCTTTCTTAACTGTTTTAACATAAGTTCGGGGACTTATTTGCTTTTCGGCCTTAAATTAAGGCCGTTTGAAGGGGATAATAAACTGATTTCCAATTCCGGCACCAATTAAAACATTAAAGATTTTCAGCTAAATATAAATTATTTAAAATTGAGCTCCAGGAAATTTAATTATTTGGTCATTTACAGTTGTTGCTCTAACGTTTGGGTATAATATCAGCTTAATTGAACAGGTCTATGGTTAGAGCGATTAGCCTATACTATGAAATGCAATACAATTTGCATTGAGGGCTTATGAATAGATTAGAAATTTATCTAAATGTATATCGAATATACGAACAGGTAGGTTATAACCCCCGGCAAGCAGGGGCGTAGTTGGTAAAATATGTTGAGGGGGTTTTTGAATATTATTTTGATGAAATGCTTTGGGGGGGCTGGCGCTCCTGTGGAATATCTGAGCATATTGTCAATCGGCAACAAACGGGCAATAGCTTTACAATTACAGTTAACATCAGCTGCAACTGTAGTTTGCCAGGTTGGGTGGTTCCGAGAGTGGTTCGGACAGGGGGCGCTGGGTGGGTGGATGGTTGCCCCAATATCGCTTATCGAGTATTCAGGATATGCAACATAATACAAATGCTGCTTAATTATCGCAGCAATGTAAAGTGAACACATGCAACGTATGAAAGAGATGGAGATACCCATTGTGCGATAGAGACAGCTGCAGGGTAACCACATGCAACAAATGCGCCAGTTGGTGGCAACAATGTGAGGCTTTTGCATTTATTATGCAGCAATTAAGTGATGTGCCACACACACGGCGTATGCGTAATGCGTAATGCATGCCACGCACAGCCTCCTACGTAATACGCAATACGTAATACGTAACACATAGTGCGTAATTCGTGAAAAAAATTTAGCTTTGTTTGCTTCGGCCATAAATTCAACATTGTAATTAATGTCAAAATGTGAGTTAATTTAAACAAATGTTAAACATATGGCTTAACCCGCGTTGCGCAACTGTTGACAAAAATATTAATCCTTTAATGCCCAAAATGCACAGTGGTGACAATGTCAATAGTTGTTGCAGAAGTTAGATAAAGCAAGGCGCACCGAAGATTTCATACCCTATACAAAGAAAGCTGTAGATACTCCAAATACATATTAACTTTCAGTTCAATACGTTGAAAAACATGGGAAATATTGGCAAAACCGACATTTGGTTATATGGCAGCTATATTATATAGAAGTCAGATCCTTATGATATTTGGTGGAGTGGTTGATAACAACGAATCTTGGGAGTGTGAGAGCTTTCAGTCCTATACGTTGAAAAACATGGGAAATATGGCCAAGCCCGACTTTTGATTATAGCTATATGATATAGAAGTCCGATCCTTATAAAATTTGGTGGAGCTATATATAACAATAAATCTTGGAAGTATGCGAACTTTCAGTCTAATACGTTAAAAAACATGGGATATATGGCCAAAATAAACTTTTGCTTATATGGCAACCATAAGATATAGAAGTCCGATCCTTATGAAACCGGCAAGTAATAAAGAATCTTGGAAGTAGGTAAGTTTTCAGTCCAATACGTTGAAAAACATGCGAAATATAGGCAAATCTAATAAATGGTTATAAGGCAGCTCTATAATATAGTAGTCCGATCCGATGCGATTGACAAATATACTGACTCAGAACAAAAGAAAGCTATGTACCAAGTTTCCTTACGTTAGCTCAAAAACTGAGGACTGCATAAATACAGTCCGTCCGTCCGCACATGGCTCAATCGAATTCATGACCATTCTGATGGAACTTTTGGGTGTCTATGACGTTTCCTTCAATGCATTACCTACTTTCGGACAAAGTAAACAATATTTTCATCGAAAAGAGTATGAAATATAGTTCCAAGCCTGAAAATATTTTCAAATTTTTATAGGGCCACATTGGCCAAAATTCTTAAAATTCTGTATTTGTCAGTTCAGGCTATATATCTACCAATCTTATTTAAACTTAGAATAATTCCTCATAAAGCCCTAACCATCACCATCTAGCTTTGGTTCGATCGAGCCTCGAATGTGTTTTCATCTGGCAACCAGTTGGAAGGCAGAAATCGGCTACAAAACTAGTATTATACATGGGCACCGGGCTTATATTTCCATACATAAAGAGTAGATTATTTCACAGAAATTTGGAAATTTTTGTACATCAATTTAAAATCTACGTTGTCTGGTGAAAGAGGTTTTTATGGAAGAGTAGCAAAAACTAGCAAAAAATCTTAATATAATCGCATTATCAATTAATGTTAAGTACTTAATCTATTATTTCATCAATCCGCTCCTTACTTCACGAAAGTAAAAAAAAGTCAGGTTAAAGCGGCTAAAAATGACTTGAGAGAAAAACATATAAATAAAAACACATCAGATATAAGCAGTTTAGCATGAGAATACCTATATTTTAAATATCTGCACAGTTATAACCCATTTGATATTATATAAATCTAAGAAATTCTTACATAATTGAAATCTGCTCATTTGGTGAGCGAATAAACTCAAAGCATGCGGCAAACGGTCTGTAAACTTCCAGGGCTGTCTATATGCGTAGAGCTTTAGTTTCAACTGAAAAACTAGTATTTCTAAGTGCTTTATAGTATATAATACGCTATTAGAGTAAAATATTAACATGTTCCTAATGGATTTCAGCAAAAATAGACTTAATCGGAACCAGTGTGCAATGGTTAGATCAGCCTTCAATTGTTGCATATTAACCATTATAACAACACTCACGTGGCATACAATGCATAACAGACAAATACTATATAAACTTACACCCACACACACACACACATACACACATCTCTTCCTCTTCAATTTGGCAATTAACACTGCTCAGATTTCAGAACAATGGATGCTCTACGGACCTGGTTGAAATTCCCAGGGCTATTGTATTAGATTACAATTTCTATTGCATTTCGCAGCGCTTGATCTATAATTAGGTCAACCCGTCTAGTACTTTGATTCGGAATACAACGAAATATTTTATTTCATTCCAAAGGTCGCACAATAGCATTATGTTTGGAAAATTTTTCCGCGAATATTTTCACCGCGGAAATGTTCATACCGCAAATGTCTGAATCTCTTGCCCGTAGCTATTTCCAGCATTTCAACTATTATTTATGTTCCAGCTGAGCGAGAACTTGTAATTTTAGCCAAATTCTATAGTGTATAGTCGTAGGCTTCCAATATAAACATTTTATACTGAAATAATATAAGATTCCGGGAATCTAAATGAATTTTTGAGCAGAAATTTCAAAAGAATCAAATTTTGTCAATATTTTGCATTTTGAAAGGTTTATTAGAATTCTACCAGTCATAACACTAGAAACTATAGAAACAGAAAATAAATATATCATGAATTCCGAAATTTTCTATCTTATGTCAAAAATAAATGTTTGCTTTTCATTATAAACGATTAAGGCCAAGTAGTATAAGAAACTATATCACTCGAATTCGAAGATTATGATAAAGATACAGAAGATTCTGAACTATAAGATGAAGAAACAACAGTTACAACTGCAGCAGGATTGCAATTGCAAAAGTCAAGATAGCTAAGAAGTAGAACAAAGGCAGTAGAATCCAGAAAGATTGGTCTTCTAAATTAAAATATCTAAAATTCGAAAAATATAAAATTTAAAAAAGAAATATTTATAAACAGTTGAATTTAAGAGTGGAAATAAAATAATATCATATAATATAATAAGACAAAAGAAAATATAAACCATAAAAATGAAATATAAATAAAAAAAAATAAATATGGTATATAAGGCAAATGATGCTGACGATTCCTCTGACGCCAAGGCGAAGCCTCTCCATTGCCATGGAGAGCCAGTGTCCACCGCAGAGAAGAATCACCAGGAATTGAAGAAGAGCGGATTATGCTCACTTCCAAGGCGGAAGATGATCTTGAGAATCTGAAGTTCGGATTTGTTGACTGCAATAACTTCACCAAGGCGACATTTACATACCCATTGAATTCGCTGCCATCCAGTTTTCCGAGTTTTGAAATCTGGTACCAGCCTCCTCTACAGCTCTCAGCTCGCAGAATAATCCAGGGAAATAGATTTCCAGCACAATCACAGAGCATATTGGACTTCTTGGGCTCTTGACAGGACAATGGATAATGTCATCCATAGTCTTCACACCAACAGAGAAGATTACACGGCGCAGGTCTACTGCAGGCCGCGATATCATGGCTTGTGAATGATATCAGCAGGAGTCGGAGATTCTGGTCTACGGCCTTCCGTATTTGGTCTATGTACTACAGAACAAAGTTGGGAATTTACCGAAACAGCATTTTAATCCAAATTAAAATATCAGAAAATTAAAAATTTAACATTTTAGGAAAATAAAATTAAATTAACACTTTTTCAGCCCAATTCAATGTCGGGCGTTAAAAAAATTCAGTTTTGGAATTGGTTTTATTACCAATAAACTCCAATTTTTGTATCAGAAAAAAAAATGAGAAAAAATAAGACTGATCCGTCTGCTGGCAAAAATCAGAGACGAATGAACTCAATAAAGAAAATGCCTGCTATTTATATGATTTTCTGGCCTCGATTAAAGTCAAAGCAACTCTGATAGATAGAAAAATTCAACTCTAAGTGACAAATACTTCAATCGATATTCAAAATGCGATACAATTTCGACCTTGATAAGTACTTGAGACGATAGTTCTCAAACTTTAGAAAATCTGCTGTAATTTCGCACACTCTACCTTATAACGACGTTTAGTAACACTTTATCTGAAGTCTAATGTAGCCCATAGCTGTTGGTCTGAAAACTCCTCGGGATATGCCAAATACCTATGGTACAGCTAGAGGCTACATTAAACAATAAAATATGTATCTAGTAGATTTTACAAATCATATTCCAACTGAGAATCATTTGAATAGAATTCGTAATGCAAGCCAAAAAGTATTTCATCAGACTTATGGCCATCAAAACTGCTTCATTTAATTTGGAACTAACTTATGTCATTATATAAACTGATTTTTCTACAGAAGATTTTATTTTATTTTCCACATTTTCTATAGACCCATTAAATTTCAATGCATTCGGCCCATAAACACGGATATTATGCATCTTTCTGTTTTACATGGAGCAGATGTCTGATTATGTTAACTAAAAGCTAAGAACTTTCATTGGCAAGGCTTTGTGGTGACTCCGTTAGGATTTTCTGCCATTCATGTTTGATCCTTGGCCGTTTGGACTTGGTTTCTCCTGGGTTTAATCGCTTTCTTCCAAATTTAGACCCATTTACCTATGCGGGAGGCATGGCCTGAAGCATCATCTAAGTGTAACAAGCCTTAAATACTGTAAATCCAGTAAATCTCTATGTGTATTGCTTGCAGAGCATCATCATCCTACATTGCGCACTTTTCATTGCAGCGCTCTATCTTGTTCCCCCTTCGGTTTTTTTCCTTTGCATATCACCAGCTATTTCCTGAAATGAACTATCAAATATCTTAAATTTAACTCGACAATAAGCACAGCACGGGTCCTCCCTGCAGACTCCTTTGAGCTTCCCTTTGGCATCTGCCCTCAGCTCAACTGCTGACAGCAATAATTTTAGGGGTACGCGCAAAATTATTTGACGTATCTTTAACAACGTCATTTGGCTTGTATCTTTTCAGCATAACTTCTGGAATTCCCCTTTGTAGCTGGGGAACTTTAACTGCAACAGAGCCAGAACTATAACTTTAATAAGATGTTTTTAACAGCGGAACTTTTGCCAAGTTCATCGTCTTTAACAGTGCAATTGCAGTTGAGGTTGGTATAATTAAGTTCCGGCGAAGGATCTTTTGTTTGTTTTGGCTTTTCATCCTGAAATGACTAAAAAAGTGGGATATATTTTCACCTAAAATAGAAGATATTTTTAATCGCAAACAAAATGAAGAAAATTTCTTAAATTTTACAATAGAAATGCTTCATGGCGCTCAACGTAGGGCTGCAATCGGGAAATGTCGTCCAAGGAAGGACAATTGATACACTTTTTAGCTTCAAAGACATCAAAGTTCTCGCCCAAATATGAGTCAAAATTTAAATTACTTTATGGCGCCCAACGTATGACATCAACCAAAAATCAACATTATATAGCTTCGGTTGATATTCATTCCAAAGTATTAATAAATTTAGTGCATTGACTTAGATTAATAATTGGCGCCCAAGGTGGGACATATGACAGACACTTAAGATTCTAGGGCGTCAAATATCTTGTTCAAAACGCTTGTCCAATAAAATGGCGCTCATCTGTCATACTTAGTTGTAAAACATAAGTCAAAGTTTGGCTCAAACTGTTGACATGGCATGACATGATGTTGGCACACAACGTAGGGTACCAAGTAAAAGTTTTTCCCTCATGTTTGGGAAGCATACAATAAAATGAGGTCCAACGTAAGACATATGTCAACGTCAAGTGTATAATTTAAGAAAAACACAATATTTGTTTGGCTTAAATAATTGTTATGGCGCCCAACGTTGGCATTAATTACAATGTGTATAATATCATGGCGCCCAACGCTGGTTGAAGTTATAAATCATACGCGATGTAATCAAACTCAATGTAACCCAAACATTGCTCAATAATTCTTATATGCAGGTCTCACTTCAGAATCGTAGAACCTATAAACAGTCTATCTATAATGTAAGACTTATTAATTTCTATATACGATCAAAACTTAAACTTTATTCAATTGTTAAGCACATCTATAACAAACCTGCTTTAAACACCATTTGAAAACTTAATAAAATTCTTGTCTAACAATGCTATGGCGCCCAACGTGGGCCACAAAAGTCATATTTCGCACATCCATTATGAAACTGTAATTTTTGTGCAATAAATGTTATGGGCCCCCCTCATAGGTTGGACAGCTGCCATAGTAACATTTTCCATAAAATCAGTCATATTGAAGCTGTCCTATTGAACAGGTGTCATAAATACTGTTCAGCAAGCTCTGGCACCCAACGTATGACATGATATTATCTAGTATTTGGCTCAAAATATGTTGCCTTTGTGGAAATTGTAATTTCAGAACGTTGCAACTGCTTATTTGCAACAGCTCTGTTGGGTGTGGTGCGGCGGAGTAGGCGATGGGGATGTGTGGGAGTAACCCCAAGTAACCTGCTCTCAACGCAATAATATCATTTTAACCAAATACTGAAATTTAGCCTCTGGTTCACAGTTGCAATACAATTGCCACAGCAGTTGAATGTTTCCTTGGCTTACCGCAAATTTCATTTCTTTGCCAACATTTTTGAGGTTGAAGTTGCCCCCGAGGCAGAGCAGGCAGTTTTTATACTCTATAAGATGGAAATAGTGTATGCATTTTGGTCAAAGGTTTGTATTCCACTGAGGGAATCCGTGTATAGTAGAGTAATGGAACCTGGCATATAGTTTTTTTTTTGACAATTTTCGGAATCGGTCGAGTTTATATCTTATAACCAAAGTTGATTTTGCCCATATTTATCATGTTTTTCAGAGTAGTGAATTTAAATTTGATACACAATTAAGTTTTATTATTATCTATCGTTTCTCAGAATTTCAGAAGAATCGCTATATAGTTTTGGCTTATATTTTCCATGTTTTTCAAGCTTATGGATTAAGTTCAAGTTTCTTTTGATATTTTTCAATCCACTAAATTTTATATGGATTGGTCTACATCATCATATAGCTGACATTTAGCCAAGAGAGTTTTTTCCCCACTTTTCATAATTTCAAGTTATTGGATGGAAACTATTAACATTCTTAAGTTTCTTTCATCATTTCATATCATATCATATAGTTGTCATATAGGTATAAGTCGGATATGCCTACATTTACTATGTGTTCCAAGTTATGGTACTCAAAAGCTTCGGATCACCATAGCATATAGTAGTCATATAAGTAAGAGTCGATATTATCCATTATAAGTAAATAACGGATTGCCTATGCAAGTAAAAGTTGATTTTATCCATAAATCTCAAATTATAGAGGTTATTGAATCTAAAATATGATACACACTTAAGTTTTTGTAATATTTATCACTTTACAAAATTACATAAGATTTGGTTATCTATATCATAGAATTATCATATTAGTTAATGACGAATTTGCCCATATTTCCTATGCTTTTTAAATTATTGAATTTCACACACTCTCAATTTTTTTTTGGATCTATTATTCCACCTACTTTCAAAAGAATCGCGCTACTATGGCCAGTAATATAAGTAAAGGTCGATTTTATCCATATATCTCAAATTATTGAAGCTATTGAATATGAAATTTGATTGACAATTAAATTTCTGTAATATTTATGGGCTTACTAAATTTCATAAGATTTGTTTAAGTATATCATATGATTGTCATATAAGTAAAAGTAAAAGTTGTTTATGCCCATATTTCTTATGTTTTTCAAGTTATTGGATTGAAATTTGGTACACTTTTAAGTTTATTTATTATCTATGATTCCAGCAACTTTCAAAAGCATCGAGCTCCTATAGCATATAGCAGTCTTACAAGTAAAAGTCGATTTTATCCATATATCTCCATTTTTTGAAGCTATTGAATTTAATGTTGATACACACTTAAGATTCTTTAATATTTATCATTTTACGAAATTTCATAAGATTCGTTCAAGTATATTATATGATTGTCATATTAGTAAAAGTCGTATATGCCCATATTTCTTATGTTTTTCAAGTTATTGGATTGAAATTTGGTACACTCGTAAGTTTCTTTATTATCTATCATTCTACCTACTTTCATCGATCCACTTGATAAGAGTATGCAATCTTCGGCCTTGCGAGGATAATCTTTCCTTAGTTGTTGTTCTTGTCATATGATTCTGTTGTTATTGTTGTTGTTGTTGTTGCTGTCTGTTGTTTGATTTTGCTTTGTTGTTGCTTTGTTTGAGTCGATGAAAGCAAAGCAAAGCTCTGGTGAAAGCGGAAAGTCTGGAGTCTAGACGAAAGGTGGCATTTATTGTTCCGCAAATAAGTCAAAGCGGGCGTGTAAATAAAAAATGCTTACAACCAAAACAAATAAATTGAAGCTCTACAACAACAACAACAACAACAACAACAAAGCCTTGTAAAATACGGGTAAAAAAAAGAAGAAAAAAGAAAAGCGAGAAAACTTTTTTGATCGACTCTCGCCGGGGAATATTACGGCGTTTTGCTCTGGTTTTTTGAATGAGTTTTGCTCCTTTTCATTCTTTAAACTTTTTTTGTTTTTTTGTTTTTTATTTGTTCGTGTAGATTGCCCAGTCCCAGTTCGGGTTCTGGGGGGTCTCGGGGGCTAAGGTTCTCTATAAACAACACACTAATTAGGCAGAAGTATGTAAAGTGCTGCGCCTCAATTGGCATTGTGTGGGGCTCTGATTGGGGCTTCTAAATTTAAATAACTTCCGTAAATTGTTGGCCGAATAAAGTTGAGCCGGGAACAGCTAAATTTCTATAGCTGGACATCCAAACAATGCCTTTGTGCGGGGCCTTTCGATGGACCCTCGATGCCAAAATTGACTCATTATACCTGATGTAATTAACCTAACAGTGGATTGTGGATGAAGGTAGACTTTTGATTCAGCGTCAAAACTTATATTGGTCATTTTTTGTTTTAATTTTGATAGATTTAAGATTATATCTCTTTATCTCCTGATAAACACAGGAGTATTTCTATCACATTCTTTAAGATAATCTCAAGAAGCAATTTTCTTTTTGCTTTTTCTTAAAAGTTTTTGATACCAGAAAAGAGCTGAAAGAGCTCAGGTCGATATATATTGAATCAGATATACAAATTATTTTAAAGAAGAATGTAATCATTAGGTTTGGTGTCTCAGGGGACCAGTGGATAGCGCACTGTTCCGCCAAACATGAGGTGCGAGTTCGAGTCCCCCTCATGTCGATAAACATGACCCTCCTAGAATAACTATGTTGTGGCGTTAGACTTGAAGTCCATTCTTGTAAAAAAAAGTTCTTCAGTGCAGGAAGCAGAAATAAAGGAAAATAATGCTTCAGGCTTTGACCCGTTGGGGTTATTATGGCCATATAATTATAATAATCAATATGTTGATCATAGAAGCATCTTCACTTATACAACTAAGATGAAGATGGTCTCAAAAAGCAGTTTTATTTTTATTTTTTATTCAAAATTAAACATTCCGAAGGAAACAGAAATTATGGAAAATAGGGCTTCAGGCCGTAATCCCATACATTCCAGAAATATGTCTATTGAAAATCGAGTAAAATATATGTGAAAATCATAAGAAATTGTCCTAAAAGTATGTTCAATTTGAAAACTAAAGGCTATGATTTTGGACAATTTTCTATTTGTTTTCTAAAAGCTTAAAATTCTATGAAATTTGCTGTACTATCTCAAGTAGATATATTGAAAATTGTGTCAGATTTGCGGGTCGTTTGGTCTTAATTTGAATCTTTAAACACAATGTTCCACAAGTTCTCGAGAATAGAAATGTTATAGTTCAACATTGTTTTAAAGCTGATGGACCAAATGTTCAGCGAATCTAAAAAATCATCTAATTTATGCTTTAATTTTTATTCGTGTTAATGAATCGATTTGATTTGATTTGATGTCATCATCATCATCATTTAAGAGGTAATTAAACTGTATTTGACGTGTCATTAATAAAAATATAAAAAACTATTTATTTAATGTTATTTTTTTTATAATTGGAAATCACTTTCAATTTAAAATGAGTAGAAACATGGGATTTTAGCAAATCCATAAATAAGGCGGAATGTTTTAAACTCTTTCCGAAGCTCTCAACAATGTGAACCGGTTTGAAAGCTGTGCTATAAAGATCACATGCTCTTGAAAGTAGGTGGAACGATAGATAATAAAGAATCTTAAGAGTCTGTCCAGAAACTTGAAAAACGGGAAAAATGTGGAAGCCCAACTTTTGGTGATATGACAGATATCTATGAAATTAAATGGATTAATGATAGGGAATCTAAACAGCTTAAGATTTTTCAATCCACTAGTTTGTTATAATGCAGATTTTGATATAATGGTTAGATCCTTTTGAAATTTGATGGATTGAAATATATCAAAGTAACTTAATTGTGTGTTAAGTATTAATCCATAAGCTCGAAAAACATGGGAAATATGGACCAATTCGACTCATCATTTCATATGGTGGTCTATCTCAAATTTGGTGCAGAAGCTTAATTGAGTAGTAAATTTAATTTCAATAGCTTGAAGATCCTGAGAAATATGGCCAAAACATTTACATTTAGTTATATGACAGCTATATTATATAATGGTCGAGTTCCGCAAAATGTACTGACCATGAGGATAATGGGGCTAGGTGCCAAGTTTCGTTAAGATGATTGAAAAATAGAGAAATTAGTTTCCATACAAACGGATAAACAATCATCCAGCCAGATAGAGAGACGGCAAATTCCCTTCCTGATCATTCCGTAGGTAATTTTTCCGCACAAAGTCAATATGCATAATACTTGCTCGAAAAGTCCTTAGAAATATTTCTAAAAGCACACAGGGATATCTAAGAAACAAGAGATTTATGGTATAACCTATAAAGTTTGGAACTTAAATTATAAAGAATATGTTATTTATTATACCTCTTTTCATTTAAAATTTCAGCTCGAATGACCACAATATTTTAATCTTCAAGCCTTCAAATCTATTAAAGCTTTGTTTATTTGTAGTATCAAGATCCTTTGCTTTCAACAATGTTGCACAAAACAAATGTTTCGGCCATAAAAGTGTTGCATGTTCCCTATCTCTTTTTCCTTTTTTGTAGGCTTCTCGCCATTAATAAAGCTCAGAGCACGAAACCAAAGGGAGTCACCCAGAGAGACACGTCGCATCAATGAGCAGGCACAATGCTTCCGTTCCCTCAAATATTGATAGCACATCTTAAGATATCCTGCATTATGCAGAGAAATTATACAGAGCAAATTCCCCAAACTTTTTGCCAGCATAGAACTCATTTTCAAGACCTTTTTTGACTGAAGATTGCCATATTCGTATAAAAGTTGAGTTCCTGAAAATTTGTCGATAGAATTTTGATTCTTAAAACTATTATTCACTTATAATATTTCGGTATCTTGTAAGAATCGAAGTATTATTAAAAAATACGTATCTTATTATACTCTTTTTGGAAAAAATAGTATATTCACTTTGTCCGAAAGTATGTAATGCATTAAAGGATACGTTGTAGACGGTCAGGAGGACAAAAGAAATCGATTGAGCCATGTCCGTCTGTCCGTCATGTGGGTTTGTCTGTAGACCCTCAGCTCTTGAGCTATCCTGATGAAACTTGGCACATTGCCTTATTTTGTTATGCGTCAGCACATTTGTTGAAACCGGTCGGATCGGACCACTATATCATATAACTGCCACATAAACATATATTTCCCATGTTTTCTAACATATTAGACTGAAAGTTAACATACTTCCAAGATTCGTAATTATTTACCACTCCAGCAAATTTTATTTAGGTCAGACTACTATATTATATAGCTGCCATATACACAAAAGTCGGTTTTTCCCATATTTCCTGTGTTTTTTAATATATTTGACTGAAAGTTCACATACTTCTAAGTTTTCTCATTATATACAGTTCCACAAAATTTCATAAAGATCGGACACCAATATCATTTAGCAACCATATAAACAAATGTGGGTTTTTTCCATGTGTTTTAACGTATCGGACTGAAAGCTCACACACTCCTAAGATTCGTAATTATCTATTTTTATAAGGATCGGACTTCAATATCATATAGCTGCGAATATATAGGAATATATACCTAAATAGGGTTTGCCCATATTTTCTGTGTTTTCGAACGTATTGGACTGAAAGTTCACATACTTCCAAGATTCGTTATTATCTAGCAGAACTTTCACAAATGGACACTTTTAAGACATGATTTGAACTATACTTTTTCAGATTTTCCGAAACAACTTTTCAACTTTTTAAGTTCATAAGCCATAAGGGCCTCGGTAGACCAGTTCGAAAGTTCGAGTCCCACTCATCTCGTTAGACATGACCCTCCAGGAAAAAGAAGGTTGTGGCGTAGGAATTGAAATCCACCCACGTATAAAAAAGTTCTTCAGTGAAGGAAGCAGAAATAAAGGAAAATAGTGCTTCAGGCTTTGACCCGATGGGGTTGATATGACCAGATAATAATAATAATTAAGTTCATAAGCAGCTTTAGCCATAATGCCGCGTTGAAACTACACCAAGAAATCGAGTAGTAGGTTCTTCTTTAGGTAAGAAACAAGCTACCCCATTGCGCTTATAGTTTACAGGGTAAAATCAGCAAAGTGGTAAAACAAATGGCAAAGCTCACAACACAGGCATTCAAACAATTGCATAGGTAACACCAGCACAAATATATAGACAAAGAGATGAACACACACCGCACACACACACCGCACACACACACCACACACACACACAACCAAACACTACAAGAACAACAACATCAACATCAATTACAACAAACATGGCACGGAGCATCGCAATGCAAAACAAAAACAAAAACGAGAAAAAAAAATGGAGTCGAAAACCCTTCTTCCGGACCAGTTGTGGAAGTTGCACTCAAGGGTGGTGCACTATGCGTTAAGGGGACGAAAGTTGGGGTTAGGTGGGGGCTTATAGGGTACGGCAGTTTGCTTTACGGGTTACGGGTTACGGGTTACGGGTTTCATTTGGATGCAGCAAACAAATTCGCAAAAATGACTGAGCAAACGCTTTGATTTATGAAGTTATTGACTGTGTATGTGGGTGTTATGTGTGTGTGTGTGTGTGTGTGTATTGGGCGTGTGAGTGACCCCCCCCCACCTACTGGCCACGCCCCCCGCGGCACATGCCTAGCCCGCTCCCGGGAGTCGCCTTAATTCAATAAAATACAGCTGACTGAGTGCTTGAATCATGACCCGGCGATTTGAAATGTTTGCGCTTCGCCTACAAGGGGGCGTGGCACAGCCCCCATGCTATTTGGGGTCTCCGCTATATTGGGGGGTTTTAGAGCATTGAACACTCAAGCTCGGCAGTTGCTGAACACGCTCCACGGAGAAATCTCTGCAGCACTCTTCCAATTCTTCTTCTTTTCGCTACTTTTTTTCTATACTTTTTGACGTGCTTTGCGCGGATTTTTCGCACACGCTCTCCGCTGGGCAACAATGGCGCCAGCAACGGGAAATGGAAAATTGGGAAATGGCGACGGGTAACGGGAAACGGGTAACGGGTAACGGGAAACAGGCAACGGCTATGCGGCAAAGCGGCAAATGGCAACAGCCGCGCACACAAAACCGTTTTCATTCAATAAATGCCAAGGCTTTGCTTTGCGAGCAAAGTCTATAGAGGAGGACTATCGATGACACCAGCGATAACAGCTATGACAGCGATAACAGCCCCAGATGTGTGTGGGTTAGAGCCTACTAGGGGGAATCTATGGTTGTGTTTGGCTAAGATAATGCTACAAGCGTGACTCGAACACACGATCTCTTGTTTGGTTGACAGTGCGTTATCCACTGATTCACAGAGGCCTCCGAACATAAGATATATAGTATCTCCATGATATCTATGGACATCCCACCACAGACATAAGGTTACACCTGCTTAATCAGCCAATCGATTAACTATATAATAAATCTGATTACTGAAAGCAATGGAAGAACAGTTCGTGGAAAAATCTTTCTTGTAGAAGACTTACGCTGCTCGCAGAAGTATAATATCTAGACATCTACTATAAACTTATATCATAGTTATGACTTCGGAACTGTTATCCGAAAATTGACAGAAAGATGGTAAAAAGTAGTGGCTAGCTATGGGCAATATTGTGAATAATCGAGCTGTAACTATTTTTTGCGCAATAAAGCCTTAAAGTTCGTAAAAAGTTTTGAAAACTAATTCCAACTCCTAATAGCTGGGTCTATAATCAAAGACTATGTATATTCTGGAAAAATAAAAAACCATCGATTAACATAGAACTAAATTAATTGATTGAGGTTAGTTAGGATTAGTTAGGGGCCTCAGTGGACCACTGTCCCGCCAAACAAGAGGAGCGAGTTCGAGTCCCGCTCATGTCAATAGGTATGACCCTCCTAGGAAAACTCGGCTGTGGCGTAGGAGTTGAAATCCACCTTCGTAAAAAATAAAAGTTCTTCAGTGAAGGAAGCAGAAATAGAGACAAATAGTCCTTCAGGCTTTGACACGATAGATTAATCGATTTCAATCATGGTATTTTCGATAGATTAAATAGCTGAACGCGATTAGTTTGTGAAATGTGATATATGTGCAAGACCATAGATAACCGATAACCGATAATTTCGTCTTTGTAACGCTTTGACAATAAACCCGAATTGTAAACTAATAAACCCGAGTGTTTTTCGCATCGTCGAGTTATTTGCGCAGAGCACACGGCGGGGGCGGACAGGCGCGTCGTGGGGCGGACAGGCGGGACAGGCGGGACATCAAAGTGGCAACAGAAGAGCGCTTAAGTTGACTTTTAGATAATCTTGATTGCAGCCAGGGGAGTTCTCCGACTTGACTTCAAGTGCAGCGGAAGCGGAAGGTAGGGGAAGGGAGCAGAGTTACGGAGTTCAGTTGAGTGAGATGGAGCGGAAGTAACGGAAAGTTTTCCATTTTTTTGTTTTTTGTTTACCTGAGGTAATTTGGAAAATGCATTGACTCCGTTATGTGCAACGAGTCCCAGGGAAACCCATGGAAGCCCAGGGAAAACCAAAACAAAGACAATTTCAAATTGACTGCGTTATCTCGAATGGTTGTCCCACGCCCGTCCCTCGCATCGCTCTGTCTCGCTCTTTGTTGCATGCCACAAACGCTTAAGGATGGTTCAACCCAATTTCGAATGCGAGAAAATACTGCAAATATGACAGAACCGACGGAACCGACTGAACTGTCTGAACCGACGGAGCTCAAATTCGATTTGAACTATTCGAAATACTTTTGATGCCCGACCACAAGTTGCAAATATTTTCATCGAATTTGGAATCGGCAAAAGTTAAGAAATTGTTTTTATTTTCCCATTTTTTTTTTGCCATATGCAAAGTATTGTAATTTTGTCAACAAATCTATGCGTTGGTCTCAAAAGTTGTCTGGATTTAAATAAGCTATGGAGTGCGAGGGTGGCACCATAAGTTCGACAGTTTCAAATGCATTTCTATCACTTTTTCAAGAAAAAGTTAAGATCAAAACAAGTTAGCTATGAATACCGTCAACATGTGAAAGATTCCATACACTCCTCGAACCTTTCGTATATATTATAGTAAATTCAATGAGTTCCATGGCTTGAAAATCAGGGGAGAAATGGGAAAAGCCGTATATAGTACTCTGATCCTATTGAAATTAATTGGAACATTAGATTAGATAAGAAAAGCAAGTGTGACTGACGTTTAATTCCATTAGCTTGAAAAACATGAGAAATATTATCAACACCGATGATTAGTTGTACTCTGTAGTATATTAGCTATATGACCAAGTACTCTGATCCTGTTGAAATGTTGTGGATCTCTTAATAGTAAAGAGTTTTAGGTGTATACCAAATTAAAATGTAATTGCTTGAAGAAAATGGGATATATAGGAATCATTAACTTCTTGTTTTATGTCATTAATATTATATACTAGTCAGAATGTCATCAATAATAATAAATCTAATAATGAATCTATAGTTTGCGTCAAATTCAAATTCAAATGTTTTGAAAAACATGGAAAATATGGGAAACATCGACAATTAGTTAATATGGTTTATATGGTTTTCTGATCTCTTTGAAATTGGAAATCTGAGGTATACTATATTATTATTATATGGCCATAGCAACCCTTACGGGTCAAAACCTGCAGCTCTATTTTCCTCTATTTCTGCTTCCTTCACTGAAGAACATTTTTAGGTGGGTGGATTTCAAATCCTACGCCACAACCTAGTTTTTCTAGGAGGGTCATGCCTAAAGGCATGAGCGGTACTCGAACCTCGCACCTCTTGTTTGGCGGGACAGTGCGCTATCCTCTGGACCACCGAGGCCCCTCGTATACTATATGGCAAATTTAAATTAATTGCTTAAAAAACATGGAAAATATGAAACAAATCGGTTTTTTGTGATATGTCAAAAATATGATATAGTAGTCCGATCATTGTGAAATTATTTTAAACGACAGATAATAAAGGATTTCAAGTTTTTATGGAATTTAAATACAACTCATTGAAATAATGGCAAGAAATATGAAAATCCTACGTTTGGTTGTATGGCAACTATATGATGTAGTGATTCCATCTGCGTGATATATGTCAAATTTGATCCTGTGTGTTACCGGAATACTTCAAAATATTCAGATAAGGCCAAATATTACTTCTACAACTAAAAACCCATTTTCGGAAAAAATATGTATATCTGAGATATTTGGGGGTTTTCTGAAAACGGTCTAAGAGCCTTTTTAGAATTTTTCAGGCATAATTTTGTCAAATTTCGTACCATAAGAGCAGTTCCTACACATATAGACGGACGAATAGACAGTCAGACAGTCTCCCGGACTCAAACATAGACACTCTGAACATTCCTGAGGTCACTTTGTAGGGTCTTTAATGTTTTCAATGCAACATTTTCTTCAAAAAGCGTATTAAAATTGTTTAAAAATATTTCAGTTTTTAGGCAAAAATTGTAAAATATGTTGAAAATTTTGTTATTATGGCATAAGTTATTAACTAATTGTGTTTTTTAGCTCTTTTTGGTCGCAACTTTCGGCTGTGTGAAATGTAAATGCCCCACACTTGCCCCAGTGTCCAGTGTCCTTCCTCCTGTGTCCTTCGTCCTCCGTCCTGTGTCCTCCGTCCTGTGTCCCGTGTCCTGTGCCCTGTGTCCATTGTCTATGCAGCTGTCATTTTCACAGTTCACTCAACAAAATTTGCATAAACACAGCTGCGGCGCCCAAACTACTTAGTTGAAGAGTTGAATAGTTGAAGAATAGTTAGAGTTATTCTATGGCAGTTACAAGTGGGCCGAACAGCTTGATTAGGGCTTTCTCTGGACACCCTCTCAAGGGCATATTGTGGCTGCTGCTAACTTAGTCTGCGCGCGGGAGGAGGCTGAACAATTGGGATGAGCTGAGGGAAGGCTGAAGGCGGTGAAAAAAGGATCTATTAAGTCATATTTTTTGATACCTAACATAAAATTTCGATTGTATAATATATCGAATCGATTATATCTATGTTATATGGATCTAAAATTCAAAATTTACCTATTCGTTCTCATGTTTTTCAAGCAATTACATTTAAAATCAAGACATACCTTAGATTCTCAATTGTCTTCTGCTCTACCAATTTTCACAAGGATCGGATTACTATATCATATTGTTGACATTTCACAGTAAGTTTCATTTTTCATTATTTTTCATGATTTTTTAGGTAATTACTTGAGTTAATCTTTGACACTTACATTAGATTCTTTTCTATCAATTTAACCAGGATTGGTTCACTACAGTTGCCTTACTAATCGTGGTTTTTGACCAAATTATCCTTGATTTTGAAGTTATTGATATGAAACTTTGCACACACTTGAATTTCTTTCTTATCCATTATTCTACTAAATTTCAAAAGAATCAGACCACTATAGTATACAGCTGCCATACCACTAAGCAATGGCTTTCACCAAATATAATATTCCAAGTTGTTCGAGCTTCTTAAATGAAGTTTGATTTGAATATACTTGAATTTCTTCATAATCTATTGTTCTACTGAATTTCGAAGAGATCGACATAGTATATAGTTATCAGTCTGTTTTATCTCTATTTGCGCTTGAATTTGAAAAATACATTGGAATATTTACTAGCTATAACTATAAATTTCAAAAGGATCGAACTACTTTATCATATAACTAGAACTAAAAGTCTATAGGCTGGGTTAGTTGTAGCTTAATAAGTAGTTAGGGATGAGTTTAAGAAGTATTATAGTATATATAATATAAACGAAAGCTTGTTTCCATGAAATTTTCGTCATGCAAAAGCTAATTTTTGATAACTTGCTTTAAGTTGGAAAAACCCCACTATGCCATCAACATTTGACATTTCATGGCAAATTTTGAAGGATTTTTATTTTTTTTTTGGCTTTGAAGATTCCGGCACGGGCTCCGGCTTTAGCTCCGGCGCGTCGGTTCAGTCACGCAATGTGTTAATGCGCGTACCAAAACTATGCAATCAAATTACAAAAATTGCAAAAATGTAGCCGTCTCCATGGAGAAGCACACACACACTTGCAACGCTACACACACAGATACACACACACACACACAGATACACACACATACACTCACACACACATGCACACTCACATGGAATAACTGCAGATAGCAAACTAAGTTAAATGCGCTGCAATGCCAACTGGCCAGATTTCATATAAGTTAACTTACACATGCCACACCGAACACCGAACACAGACACCCTCACACACACACACACACACACACACACAAGCATACACACACACACACACACCGACACACACACACTTACAACAAGTTGCATGCGGTGGACTTAAGTTGAAGTTAAAGTTAATGCTATGAATTTTAAATTGAATTTAATGCGTATCCGCCATGTGAGACACCCGACTATGTGGGCGGGGGCGTAGTGTTGGGGGGCGTGGCTGGTACTATGAGCCACAGTTGAGAGTTAAACTCATGTGGATAGCAACAACAACAGCAACAAAAACAACAACAACAGCACACGCTCCTCCAAAATTTACGCAAAAAGTTCAACGGCGCAGAAAAGTATGCTACGCTTTTTGGCCACTTATTTATTATTGGCTCAGACAGTGGGCACATTTTGACACTTTCATGGGCATAAATTCATAACGCTGAATAGCAACATATATATATATATATATAGAAATATTGGTAGCACATTCACATTACACAATCCAAAGTTGCTTGAAATGGCTTGTCCAAATGGCGCCCAACGTAGGTAAGCAGCTATATGACAGCAAATATTAACAAATCAAATAAGGCAGGATTATCTACGGCGCGCCGAAGATTTCATACACTTTTCGAAGATAGCGGTAGATAATAACGAATCTTGGGATTATGTGAACTTTCAGTCAAATTTGTTGGAAAACTTGTGAAATATGGGCAAAACCGTCATTTGGTTATATGGCAGCTATATGAAATAGAAGTCCAATCCTTATGAAATTTGTTGAAGCGGTAGATAAGACAGATCTTAGGAGTGTGTGAACTTTCAGTCAAATACGTTTGAAAACATAAGAAATATAGGCAAAACCGATTTATGGTTATATGGGACCTATATGATATAGAAGTCCACTTCTTATTAAATTTGGTGGAGCGATAGATAATAACGAATCTTGGAAGTAT
This sequence comes from Phorticella flavipennis, assembly GCA_037040045.1. NCBI lineage: Eukaryota > Metazoa > Arthropoda > Insecta > Diptera > Drosophilidae > Phorticella > Phorticella flavipennis. Next base: position 11,735 of record JBANCY010000336.1, on the reverse strand, counting down.
AAGAATTTTCAGTCAAATTTGTTTTAAAACTTGGGGAATATGGAAGCCATATGATATAGTAGTTCAATCTTCATAAAATGTGGTGAAGCGGTAGATAATACCGAATTTTGGAAGTATGTAAACATTTAGCCTAATACTTTGGAAAGCATTGGAAATATGGATCTTGATGACATTGATGACATTGGGTAGAGCGTTAGACAATAACGAATCTTGGGAATGTGTGAACTTTCAGTCCCATTGGTTGAAAAACTTGGAAAAAATGGGCAAGACCGATTAATGGTTTTGTGGCAGCTATATGAATCCTTATGAAATTTGGTGGAGCGGTAGATAATAACAAAACTTGTGAGTATGAGGACTTTCAGTGCAATACGTTGAAAAACATGAGAAATATGGGCAAACCCGCTTTTTGGTTATGTGTAGTGGTCCGATCCGGCCGATTATGTGCTAAATTTCATTACGATAGTTCAAAAACTGAGAACAGACAGAGGGAAGTACAGAAGGACAAATATCGCTCAATCGATTTCTTTTGTCCTCCTGACCATTCTGAAAGTAACTTTAGAGGGTCTACGACATTTCCTTGAATGCAGTACAAACTTTCGGATAAACTGAATATACTACTTTCTTCGAAAAGAGTATAAAAACGCTGTCAACAACTTATAGAAATTTTGCGTAAAACTTCTCTGTAGATCTCAGAAAATTTATTTTGGCACCCAACGTATGCCAAGGCTACACTCAAGTATACACAGATTTTGTTGAATGGCGTCCATCGTAGTCGCAGAGCAATAGGTAATGCTTGTATCCTTAAGTTGATGAATTGCGCACAACGTGGGGCAAGAGTTACAAACAAACATGTAGAGCGCTCGGTGAATGGCTCTACTAAATCATGCGCATAATGTGTGTAATATGGCGCTCAACGTGAGGCTCCAAGTATGCTGAGCTCATTGTTGACTTCACGGCGGAAGTTGTTGCAAGCTTTGCGGCATGAGAATTGATATAGAGTAGCAGCTCTGCATTGAGGATCCAATTGGCGCCCAACGTAGGCTGGCAGCGTCCATAAAATATATGCCTAATTTCATGGCTGGTAGTGTAAATGGCTCGCACCGTAGAGTTTTGTTTCTTTTACTAAAGTATTCAAAGTATGGATGTAATGGCGCCCAACGTAGGATCGCATGGCAAAAATTGCTTGAAAAATGTCTGGGTAAAATTCTTGACAGTTTGTGTAAATGGCGCCCAACGCAGGGTATATATAGTATGTGCGAAATGGCGCCCAATGTAGGGTATTCGAGTCAGCGCAAATACACGCGATTTCCTGGCAACTAAAAGCATGAAAATGATCACACGATTTTATTGACATTTTAAATTGGCGCCCAATGTGGGGTAGAAGGTATATACAGGAAGTGTCCGATGGCGCCCAACGTACGTTTAATTACATTAAAAATATAAGATTGATTGGTTAGGCTCAGTGCTTTGTAGAGCCTTATAAGTTTCATAAGTTGTTTCAAATCTTCTAAAGCCCGTAACAGGTCATCAGGCAAAATAATATGTTTCGGAGAAACTATACAATATCTCTTAAGATCAACTAATGTATTTACGACTCAAAAGGCGCCCAATGTAGGTTATTGAAATATGCGTCTAATTTCATGGTACCAAAGGCTTTACTGATTGTATGAATGGCGCCCAACGTAGGTTGTGACTTTGACTTATTTATGCAGAGTATGTGGTTCATTGGCGCCCAACGTGGTGCATTTATCTTACAATAGAAGACAGTATTTCTTTCATATTTCTTGACCACAAAAAATATATATTTCTATTAGTTAAATATTCAATCAAGCCCATTGTAGCAAGCCCTACGCATACTCATGCTCATATAGGCAGACAGACGGACAGATGGACAGTGGTACAGTGGGACAGATGGACAGTGGGACAGTGGTACAGACACGCACATTTGTAAATTTTGGGCTGCCCGCTGTGCGGTCTGACCTTAAGCTGCTGGACATTGGCGAATTTCTGGAAAGGATTTGGGACAAGTTGAACTAATAGCAGCGGGCGGCCCGCAGCGCGACTCGTTGTTGTTGTTGTTGGTGGTGGTGGTGTTGTTGTTGTTGTTGCTGTTGATGTTCTGCTTAAATAATTTAGCAATTTGTATGCATGGAAAGCGCTGCGGGTAGGGCATAATACCCGAGTCGAATAAGCGCATCGTGGCAATACATAAAATCGCATCAACGCGGCCAGCCCCGTTCCCAGTGCCCAGTGCCCAATCCCACTCCCATTTCCAATATCCAAACCCAATCCCTACCAAATCTTTTATAGCACTGTCTTTCCCGCTGTCTCTTTCGCACACGCCCCAAATTCTGGTTGCGTGTGGGCGTAACCGGGCGGGCCGCTGGCTTGGCAAAAGCGCATTGAAAAGGCACAGCAAATGAGCATTCAAGGAGTGCAATCGTGCACACGCAGCGGGGCAGCTTTATAATTGCGCGAGGGGCGTTCGACCAGTTTGCTTATATGCAAATATTGCTTATAAGCAAGGCAAATATTTTTTAGTACCTTAGAAATTTGGTCTGAAATTTCGAGTAATCGGTTATATGCAAATTGCTTATATGCAAATTGCTTATATGAAAATTGCTTATATGCGAATTGCTTGTAAGCAAATCGTTGAAATTCGGTAAGTAATAATAGAAGAAAATGAATCAATTTTACACATTACTTATGAAAATTAATTTTTTTTAATGCTTTTATGCAAATTGCTTATAAGCAAATCTCTTATAAGGAAATGCTTAACATTAAAAAATGTATACATTTTACAAATTTTGTATCAAAATTAATGAGTTTTACATACTTCTTACAAAAATTTATTTTGCATATAAGCGATTAATATGCACTTTGCTTGTAAGCAAATCCTTTTTAAGCAAATGTTGAATATTAGAAAACTTACCAATTTTATATATTGTGTTTCCAATTTGTCTATACTTCATATTTCTTACCAAAATTCGACTTATAAATTACTTATATGCAAATGGTACGTATGCGAATTGCTTGTAAGAGAATCAAACGTTGTTATTATTTTATCTATTCTACATATTTCGTATCGAAATTGATAAATGTAAATGTTTATAAGAGAATTGGTTTTATGCAAGCTGCTTGTAAGAAATTCCCTTATGCAATTGTTGTCAATTAGAATGTGTGTATATATCAATCGTTTATATGCAAATTGCTTGAAATCAAATCATTTTATATAAAAAAGTTTAATGGTAGAAATGTTATCAATTTTTCAAATGTATCAGAATTGTTCGGTTTTAATTGCTTTTTTGCAAATTGTTTGTATGCAAATTGCTTGTTATCAAATCGCTTATAAGCAAAAAAGGGAATATGAGAAGATTTAATATTAATATTCAAATTTTCTATTATTTTCTTTTACTGGAAGTATACTTCAGTTACTTTACATTTCTGTAGGAATTGCTTATAAACGCACACAGCTTTATATAAGCAACCATCTATATTTTTTGTCTTACGCTTTTATACAAAGCGCATGAGCAATTGTAGTGTATTGGTTTCCAGAATGATAATGAATATAACCGATATGATTTGCATATAAAAGATTATTATTATTATATGGCCATAACAACCCTATCGTGTCAAAGCATGAATCACTATTTTCCTTTCTTTCAACTTCCTTCACTGAAGAACTTTTCTTACGTGGATGGATTTCAAGTCCTATGACACACTCTGGTTTTTCTAGGAGGCTCATGCCTATCGACATGAGCGGGATTCGAACCTCGCACCTCTTGTTTGGCGGGACAGTGTGCTCAACACTGGTCCACCTGTTCACATTTCGTCTTGTGGTTTTGGTCAAGCTACCCTCGCTTACCTGCTTGATGGGTATCATCCTTACGCACACACACACACTCGGGCGCACACACGCCTACACACACATTGAAACACAAATACAGATCGAGATGCAAATGCGGCTGAGAAAGAGGCGTTGCCCTACAGCAGCATTCGACCAAAAATGTTATCATTTGGCACATTTGTACTTTATGCCTGTGTGTGTGTGTGTGTGTGTGTGCTTATGTGTGTGTAGATCTATGTGTGTTTATGTGTCTGGTGAGTTGGTGGCTCGATAGGATTGGTTCGGCTTGGGTTTGGGATTGGACTGGGTTGGGGGCGAGCTGGTGAGTTGTCGAGTTGGCGGTGCACCAGAATGTTTGGTATTTCCCGTGTGCTGGTCATGGAGGGGTCAGCTTTTGGGCCCAGGGCTACGCCAACAGCTTAATCAGGATTGATTTGAAACAATATTGAGAGCTTATCGCTGGGCTTTTCCTGAGCTGCCCACTAATTGCACCACAAACGAGACCCAATCTTGGAACCTTAGCCATAAGCATGACTTATACCTGAGCTCATAATTAACCTCAACAGGAATGTGGTGACAGTTATGGTATTCTAGTTATCAGAGAAACTTAGTCAAGTGAAACTGTTTAAGCAGCAGCTTTCTCAGAGCTTGAAATTAGCTTGTTAGCTTGTACTTAAGCTAAAGAAGCAAATAATGCTTGCCAGGGAGCTAAATGGGCCCCATAATTTACCAAAATCGGTTAAGCTTAGCTTTAAAGCTTAATTGATCAAAATGATTGTCAAGGAGCTTGATATCTCTTGAGCTATAGAGCTTCAGACAGACGCTTGTTTGAATTGAACTGAGCTTTAAAGCATTATTTTGAAGGCTTACAATTTTCAAGATATGGGGGTTAGCCTTATAGCTTTCCAGGAGAAAATCTTACAATTATTTCTAAAACATGCTCCGAAAGCTTGCTTTAAAAGCTTGTGTAGCTTTCAACTAGATTTTAAGCGGATTTTGCTCAAGTAGAATGTTTTTAGATCCAACTGAAAATCGTTGTTTTCATAACTGCTTAATTTTGAGCTTTTGGTTGAAAGCTCTTCGTGGTGATTGTGCAGCCCTAGTCAGAGGCACGCAGAAGATGCCGCAAAGTGAATACATTTGGTTAGAAGAAAGTCACGTAGTCATATTAAAAAATAAGCGAAAAGCGTTCCTAAGTGGCAGGAGAACGTGCAGTGAAATATATTTGTGGCTTTTCGGCAACATCCCAAAGCCCCCCTTCGACACGACGTAAACCATGGACATTTCGCCATTTTATATTTTACCCCCCAACCATTTAAACAGTTACCCAGTTACAAGTTACCAGTTACCCTGTTGCCAGTTACTCCTAACCAGTTGGCAGGCAGCTAAAAGTTGCCAGTTTCCAGTTGCCAGTTGGCAGCTCTTGGGTTAAGCCAGTGGAGCAGCAGCCCCAGCAGCGGACGCGTCATGCGACATGCCACATGCCACACGCTCGTCGCGCCAAAGGTGCGCCCGACGAGGCAGACGCCAGCAGCCAACAACATAATTATAACCATCATCATCATCATCATCATCGTCATCAACTTAGCCATCGACATCGACGTCGACATCACCTTCATCATCGTCTTTCTCGTGCCTCAAAATTGTCATCAACGACCATCATGTCGTTGTCGCCATTGGGAATTGCGCGCGGACAGTGGAGTCGCTGGCACAACTTTCAGAGGAGGCTTTTTGCCAGGTTAAAAATTTTGCAAATATTTGGGATTTTGTATATTGTTGCAAGGGTAGAATATATTGTGAAGTGGACCCTATCCTATCTCTAAGCTTTTGTTTTCCAAGTGAATTCAATTTTTTTTGAAGATTAAAATGCACTAGAACACCAAAATTCCTAGATTCTTAAGCCTCCTAGACATTCTAGCCCTCATAGACCTCCTAGATAACTTAGACTTCCTAGACCTAGACCGAAGATTCCTAGACCTCCTAGCGCTCCTGGACATAATAGACTTTCTAGACCTCCTAAGCCTCTTAGACCTCCTAGATCTGCTAAACCAAAGCCATAGATCTCAAAGACATTCTAGACCTCCTAGACCACATAGACCTCCTGGGCTTCCTGTGCCTGCTAGGCCTTCTAGACCTACTAGACCTCCAAAACCTAAGCCTCTTAGACCTCCTAGGGCTCCTAAATCAAAGCCTCCTGGATCTCCTAGACATCCTCTTGCACACATAGTCCTCCTGGGCTTCGTACCCCTCGTAGACCTCCTAGACCTCCTGGACCTACTAGACCTTTTAAGCCGAAGCCTCCTAGACATCCTAGACATTCTAGACCTCCTAGGCCTCCAAGACCTCCTAGGTCTCCCAAACCAATGCCTCCTATATCTCCAAGACATCCTAGACCTCCTAGACCAAATAGACTTCCTGGGCTTCCAAAACCTCCTAGACCTCCTAGGGCTCCTACACCTCCAGGAGGTCTAGTACCTCCTAAGCCTAAGCCTCTTAGACCTCCTAGGCCTCCCAAGTCAAAGCCTCCTAGATCTCCTAGTAGACCTCTTAGATCACCTACCCTTCTGGACCTCCTAGACCTCCTAGACCTCCTCGGCCTCCTGGGCCTCCTGAAAGTCGTAGATCTCCTAGTCCTCCCAGAACTCATAGGCCCCCTAGACCTTTTAACCTAAGCCTTTCCAGTTCTTCTAGATCTCCTACTAGATCCTCAGGATCCTCTAAATTCCCTAGATTCTCTAGATCCCCTTTATACCCTAGATCCGCTAGAGCCCCCAAGTCTCCTAAGCCCCTAGATCCTTTGGATTGAGCACGCCAAACTTTTGATGATATGATATTTCGGTTCGAAATACAAAAAAGAAATCCTTTTACCAAGCTTCATAACCCCAGCTTATAACTTCAAGCACTTACATATATACAGACGTACAGACAGACAGTTATGGCCCAATCAACAACATTTTACCTCCTGACTATTCTGAAGTTAACTTTGGGTGTCCTCATCGTTCCCTTCTATACATTTCAAACTTTAGCACAAAGTGAATATAATATTTTTCCGCGAAAAGGCTTCAGAAACTCTTTTTTCATTTCTCAACTTGTCACACGCTGAGAGCCCCTCTTAAGCCCCCGTGCAGCCATCTCTGCTCGGCTCGACTCCGTGCGACGCGGTGCGACTCGGTGCGACTCTGCGCTCAGCGCATTTGGTTGTCCTGTCAAAGTGAAAATGTCCCATTGAAGCGGACATTTTGCGTGCTGCGTTGTCGTTGAAAGCGTCGCAACTTCTACCTCTTCTCCCTTTTTTTGGCACTTTTTTTTTTTTTTACTGATTTTTGGCATTGGCGTTGATGTCGCTGCCGCAGCTGTCAAAGCGTCAAACATTTGGAGTCACCCCTTGAGGAGGGGGCACCATCCACTAAGCTCTATCCAGACCCAGCCACAACCCAACCCAACTGCTTCAATTTGATAGTCGTTCTGCTTGTCAGAAACTTGTAATATATGTATTCATTTGCCTCGGCGCCCCTCCCGACATTTATTTATTTATTTATTTATTGGGGCATTGTGCGTGCACGGCTTTTCTAGGTTAGGTTAGGTTTCTAGGATCGAATCCTGCCTCTAACTGTAGCTTTAATCAGCTCATTTTGTTGCCTATTGCCGGCTTTATGGCGCTTAAATTGTAACACATATACACACTCACACACACACACACACACTCACTCACATACACACACAGACACACACACACATACACTCACACACACCCATACACACACACTTGGTGTGTGAAATATGGCCATTCGCACTTGAAGTGTGAGCAAAAAAAACCTGTCAGATTTAAGGAAAATTGCAATCGTAGTGCCAACATTTTGACATCTGGAATATCTGGTTTGGCTAATGCAACGATATCGGAATATTTTAGTAAAAAGAAAATGCTGTCATATGTTTGCTTTCACTAGGAAAATTGCGTGTCAATTCAGATTTGCTAATCATGGAGCATATTGGGGATTTGCGGAGAACTAGACGAAAAAGTCATTTGATGGTTTTTATTATATTTTTTGTTTATATATTTATTAAGTGTACAGTCCAAACAATCATAAAAAGTACATCAGGATGGTATTGCCTATAAAATACTATTTATTTTGAAGAATACAATTCTCGTTAGTTGTTATTTTGCACGGGTTTTCGAAATTGATTTTGCTTCAAAAACTATTTTTTTTTACTTTTCAAAACGAAATTTTTGATTATTTTATAGCCTTTCATCTATTATGAACTCCAAACAGATTTCCATGCGATTTTCTGCTGATTTTCATTGCGAATTTTCACAGCTTTTGCAGTTGCTTTAAATGGGATTTGTTTTAAAATTTCATGCCACAAGTTTTTGGGGCAAACTCTGTTTACATATTCGGCATGCGCACTGCGTGTTCGGGGAAAATCCTGAAATGAAAATGAGAATTACAAAAATGCGAAATATGAAATGAAAACTAGGTGAAATAAGCAATTGTAACAATTATGCAAAAACTTATTTCGCCAGTTTGCCATATTTTTTGACACATTTCGCCATGTCTTTGTTTTTTTTTTGCCCGGTTTCTGGTCCAACTTTGTTTACTTTTTTACTGCAGTTACGAAATATGGTGTCGGCGGGCGGGTCAAGGGTTTATCAGGGGTCAAGGGGAGTTGGGGCTATGGTTAAAACCATAAAGTCCACCCCAAAACGCATGTCATTCAATGCAATTTGAGTTACTCGACGCCATTGCCATTGTCATTGTCCTTACCCTATTTTTGGGATCCTTCCTCCCGAACCCTCCCGAAAAAGGCAGCCCGTTTAACACCCCTTTCGGTTGCCCTTTTTTGTAGCTTTTTCTGGCTTTTTCTGGCTTTTTCTGTTCTGTCTGCAGCATTGTAAATTATGCAAACTTCTCTTCATATTCATTAGAGGCAACCCGAAAAGCCAACAGCAGCAAAAATAACCAGTTGAAGCGTTCAACCGAAATGACATTCAACGTCAGCAACGCTCTCGGATTAGATTAGTTAGTTAGTTTGTTAGTTAGTTAGCTGGTTAGTTAGTTAGTTGAACCCTTACCTCCAGGGTCCAGGGTCCAGGGTCAGAGTTGTGCGCAAACACATCGAGCTGCATCTTTAGAAACACAACTCGTTTTATGCTTTCGATATCTGAAGTTCGTTAGAAGCGTCGAAAGATCCTCGTAGACCCCAAAAAGATGCCTTTGTTAAAGTTAAATTATAGGTGTAACTCGTTAGAGCCGAGTACATCTCCTGTAGGCTCTTTTTTGCATTATAATAGAAGGAAGAATCACGAAAAATCAAGCTGCAACTCACCTCGTTTCTATGCTTCCGATATCTGAAGTTCCTAAGAAGGAAGAATCAAGCTGCAACTATAGAAACACACCTCGTTTTTATGCTTTCGATATCTGAAGTTCCTTAAAAGCGTCGAGAGATCCCTCGTAGACCCTAAAAAGTTACTTTTGTTATAGTTAAAGGATAGCAGTAACTCGTTTGAGCCAAGTTCATCTGACAGTCTCCTGTAGGCCCTTTTTACCATCA
>JBANCY010000335.1:0-39779 GCA_037040045.1 Phorticella flavipennis | reverse complement strand
CTGCTATGTCTCATATATATATATATATATATATATATATATATATCAAATATGTAGTTTTCCCTGTTAGTTTTCCATTCCTTTTGGAAATTTAAAAATGTTTGTGATTCTTCCTTAACTCTTTGTCTTTCCATTATGTCTCAATTTCAAAATTTGCTTTCATCTCTAAATTCACAAAACTTTCCAGATAGTTCGCAATACTATTTCTAGAATACAGGGCCTCGGTGGACCAGTGGATAGCGCACTGTGCCTCCTAGAAATACTAGGTTGTGGCGCAGGATTTGAAATCCACCCACGTAAAAAAGGGATCAGAAATAAAGAATAAAAAGTACTTCAGGTATCGACCCGATAGGGTCATATAATAATAATAATTTCTAAAATAACTTTCTTTAAAATTTCTTCAGGAAAATGGAACAATAAAATTTAAAAAATGTGACAATAAATATTGAAAAATTTTAGACTTATTTTGTATTTCAAAACGAGAAAAAAGTTATAATTTAAATATATTTTGTCCATAGTTTATTATTTGACGAACCCTACAAATATTTGTATGTCCTCCTACAGATTTTATTTAAGATCAGGATATAAAAAAACTTAAAACTTCGCGTTTCTTGAAATGTTTGACTATGTAAAAGATTAAATTTTCTCATCTTCATGGATTAACCTAATCAAATTAGATATATAGAGCTTATTCGTTAACATTTCCTTTTCAAAATCAATAAAAATAGCCAAATTTTATTGGGCAATTCCGAGTGTAATTTTGCCACACCAAATCCCAACCCCAAAAGCGTCAGTTGTTTAACTCTTTTTATGATCTTTGATTTATTACATAATTTTCAAGTTCATTGAATTTCTTATATCATACTATAAACTTAATAAACTTCGCACCTGTTTAGGTTCGACAACAATTTGCTCCCAATTGGCATCCATATAAGTTGTTTCGGTTTTGCACAGTGCACATTCCCATAGATATACCTGTTGTCTATACAAATTTGTACTCATTTGGCCATACTCGTATTGTCATTCATTCAGTCAAAATCTTGTGCATGGCTACACGTAGCTACTGCTCATGGCTGGTTTTGGGAATGGGAATGGGAATGGGGATGGGTATGGGCCTAGGCGTCGGTATGGGTATGGGAGACGAGCAAATGCTGTGCAAATAAATCCCAAGTCAACTTTGTGCACCACGTCCGCATCATAAAGGGCGCAACTTAGTACCATTTGAGGAACTTGTAGAGGCACTTCGTTGGGTTCCACAATGCCCGGTTTTCGTATTACAGATGCTTGTTTTGGGGTCTAAAACGTGTATGCAAATTAGTCTGATGTTTGTTTTATGCCTCAGTTTTTCATTAGCCTGCAATACTTTTCGATTTTATTTATAAACTTTTAAAGATCTACTCAAGCCATTAAAAGCATATAATCTCGAAAATTCTGCTCATGTTATGAATTATTTTTAACTTTTAGACATTTTCTCAAAGGTTTGGCAGTTGGTTGCGTGGGACTTTGTATGATTATAGTTTTATCTTCTCAACAACAAAAGCAAATAAAACTGAAGATACCAATTTTAACCCATTTTGAGAATTGTTAAAACCAAAATTTAATATTTACAAAACGGAAATGTGGCTTATCTCGTTCATGTTCAATAGAAACTTGTCAAATATTAATACATATCGTTACAAATAACAACTAAACCAAATATCTAAATGTTGGAAATTTGTATTCTCAGTTTCCTGAGATTATATCATAAGTGACATCTATTTACATTTTCTTTTTTATGATTTTAAGCTATATATTAGGACATTCAACTTTACCATTATTTTCTGACTTCCCCTGAAAACATTTCATAAAACATTTTAGACGTAAAACTGAGAAAAAAAAACAACTTATAAAGTAATAATTGGTATTTAGCTTATATGCCCTTTTTGGTACCAATTCCATTATTTTTTTGAAATTTTTGCCCCAATATTTTGCCATTTTTCGAGCAATGTCAGCTTTAGCATTGCCGTTATACGGTTGCCCTTCCTTTTGACAATCTATATTTTCCCGTAATTCTTAGAGTCGTTATCATTTCGAAACTAGAATCGGCCTTCACTGAATTGCCGGACTTATTTATCTACAGTAGCGTCAATAAATTCCAGTTTGAAAGGCCGAATACGGACTTTTCAAGAAATTTAGAAACTATAGCTCTAGCCGGAGTCTCACACGGGCTACGGCATGCCCTTCGGAAAAATTTCCAGACCCTAAATTAAAATGTGATTGTGATTGAACACCTTGAACATCTTCAGCCCAAACCTTATATCGGAATATATTGTTAAAATTTTAATTTTTCTATTATTTCAAAATCAAAGTTCCAAAAACCTTGCGGTTTTCTTAATTTTATAGATAAATTAAAACAAAGAAATTTATTTTGAGGTATGTTTATTTTGATTCGGGTGTAGGTCCTGGAAATTTCTTAAAACTGATGGAAAGATAAACAGATATACAAATAGACAGATAGACCATATAAACTATACATTTTTGTCTCATGTGTAAGGAGATTCCTTGGGGAAATCCCCGACGTTCTTCAAATTTCATTAGTAAGTGCATTTTACTCTTTATCATCGTAAGAATAGCATTATATATGTTAACATAATTGACAATTTACAGCGACCTTCCCGAAATAATTTAAAACTGGGTAAATTGGTTGTAAATTGGTAGAAATATCATCTATTTATTTATTCAACAAATTAGATGGTATTTATTTAAGTTCAAGTACTTAAAATATGGTAAATAAATAACTAGATTAAGTTCAAGTACTTAAAATATGGTAAATAAGTAACATTTTGGACATATGTGCTACGTGTGAACGTATCTTCCTCTACGTATTCCATAATTAAGGGCAATCTGATTAACCTCTCGGGGGGCTCGGTTAACCAGTGGATAGAAGACTGTTCTGTTCGACTCCCACTGATTTCAGTAGCTTGGCCCTCCTAGAATAACTAAGTTGTGGGATAGGATTTGTAATCCACCCGCTTTAGAAAAATCTTCAGTGAAAAAACAGAGATAAAAGCAAATAGTGCTTCAGGCTGTGACCCGATGGGGTTGTTATGTCCAATATTTATTTTTATTTTTATGATATACCTCTAAAAGCTGCCCCTTAAATTTCTTTGGAGGTGTTTAAACCAAAAATACATTTCTCTGATGAGATATTAAATTCGGAAGTAGTGGATAAAAGCTAGATCGAATGCTTCTGAACCTATTCACCTAATCCTAACCACTTAAAAAGAATCTTAAAAAACAAATCTCGAGTTTCAATGTGGAAGAATGTAATGTTACAACAGAGCAGTGGCGACATCTTTTGATGGATTGCCCAGAAGATGCTGAGATGAGTGTAAAAACCAAAGATATGGATATTCTCAGCTCCGCAGTCCGAATAGTGTAGTTTCACATTCATCTCGCATTCGAAGTCTGTTTTTTTATCATATATGTACAGTGAAACCTCTCTACAGCGACGGTTGCCTGAAAATTGTGCATTATTGAGAGATGTACACCAATGGGAGGTTCATTTAAATGGTTTTTCCCCCCGTTTCCAAGTTTTTGTTCATTAAAAGGACGTGTAAGCTTATGAGAGTGTTCACTGTAGAGAGTTTTTACTGTATATATATATATATAGGTATATGAAGTTCGTCTCGTTTGAAATCACAACTAATTTACACATTTCCCAGTTTCCAATCTGTGTGACTTTGAGTACAGGCAATTTGTAGCCAAAAAGCGTACTACACGTACATTCTGGGGGCCTTTTTTTGGGGTTTGGGCTTGGGTTGGGGCTTCAGTTGGGCCTGGGTTATGCCATTTTGGCACTTCATTACCACACCTGACTATTGTGAGCTAAGTGAATGTGTCCACAGTTTCGTCTCAATGCCGCCTTCAATGGCCTCTTGTTGATGAAGCGTCTACTCTCAATTTCATTTTTTCCAAACGAATTGAAGGTCAACTGCGGCTGTTGTTTGCTTTAGAGATTTGATAAGCGCCCCAAAATAGTTGAGAAAACCTAAATAATATTTCAGATGGTTTTATCAATGATTTCTTAAAAAAGAGGTATGCAGTTTTTATTCAATTTTGCTTTACAAAATAACAAAAAAAAAAGGTTTATTTTCAATTTTAAATACATTTCGATAAAAAAAAAGGTTTTTAGTATATGTTTGACATGTTTTAGCACCAGCCACCTCCACCCAAAGCGGCGGGTGGTCCAAAGCCAAGTCCAAAGCCGCCGCCGGCGCCATAACCTGCACCAAAGCCATAGGATGCGGGCAGCGGAGCACCAGCAATGCCGCCCACGAGGCCAGCACCACCGGCTATAACCGGCGTGGAGACAGATGTTACGACAGGCGTTACCACAGCTGAAGTGGAAATTGCTGGTGCGGCGCCAACAAAGCCACCGCTGCTATAGCCACCACCATAACCAACACCGTAGCCGCCGCCATAGCCAGTGCCATAGCCAGCTCCATAGCCACCGCCGCTGGGCAGCACCGACACTTTGATGACCTTAACCACATTCTCGTTGTAGCCACCGCCATAGCCACCGCCATAATTGTAGCCATAACCGCCGCCATAGCCACCGCCATAGCCACCGCCATAACCTCCAGCATAGGGATAGGCGCCACCGTAGCCACCGCCGTAGCCACCACCAGCGCCGCCAAGCACCAGACCCAGTTTACCAAATGTAGCACCTCCTGGCACCACCAGCGCCACCAGCAGCGCCACCAAGAAAACTGTGAGATGCATCTTCATGTTGAGGCACAATGTATCTATCCACCTGCTGCAATTGCCGTTGGGAACCGTATTGAACCAACTGAACCACCCGGTGCCGGCTGACTGTTGAACTCTGCTGACCGCCCTCGAGCATTTATAGTCGGCACCACCAAAGCCACGCACAATACTCGGCTATTGTTCTGCCCAGCCGCTGTCCCGGTCCCTGTCCCGGGCCCTGTCCAGCCGTGGTCAACGTGTGAATTGTTTAATGAGCCCAACAACCCAACAAACCCAACAACCTCAGTACAAAATATGTCAAAGTCAATTTACCCAATTGTGGCTAAAATCGCCAATGAGCCAACTTTAGAACCCTCGAACCAAAAAAAAAAGATGCGTTCATCTTTGGCTCCATTGTAATTGCTAATGGCCGTTAAATGGAATTAACACTTTCGTTTTCCAAAACCACAATCCACAATCCACCTGCAATCCAACCGGACTAGCTAACTGTATGCATAATGCCCCTTAGTCCGCGGAGAGATCGGAAGACAAACCAGCTACCCGGATGAGTTGCGATTCATTTGCTCAGCTGGTTTCCAGTTCCAACTGCAGTTCCCAGAGTTGGTGTTCTGTGTTGATCTGTTATGACATAGCTAATTGCAATATATAAAAGATTTTATTGATCTTAAATATTGTGCGGATCATTAGAGCAGCCGTTGGCACGCCATTATTTGCCTAGCTTGTTTTCGCTCCATCCATTATTTAATTGATATTTATTGACACTATATAAACATAATCAGTAGCTAAATCGAGGCAGACTTAATAAATTTTGTTCTCAGCAAACGAACAGTAGACTTCCATTAAAATATTTAATATTGTTCAAGATTTATGCTTCAAATTACATGAAACTAAGATAAATCCCTAGTTGAAGGCCCCATTTTAGATACCAAGTCGATGATCTCAGCCTGTTACTTAGGGCAACTTTAAAGGTTATTCCTTTACACTTAAACTTAGTTTAAATTGCTTCTGAATTTCAAGAAGAAAATTTTAATCTTTGGAATTATTTCTACAGATAACATGTACGGTTTCTTTTTAAGACAATAACTGAATTCATTAAGTAAATAGAGTATATATCGCTTTTACTAAGAGAATGCCCACCCTTCAGTCTTCTCTGGAACATTAACATCGTGTACAAGTATCGATTACAATCTAACAACATCTTCTACGGGTTTAGAAAATGGCAGCCTCTTTGGGAAAATTGTATAAACCTAAAAGAGGACCTACATCTTTATGGCTAATCCGACTACTTTGTGATCATTATGTTAAGAACTGTAGAATTTATGGGCATTTATTTAATATTGGATTCCACTGTATAGTCTCTATGGGCGCCTCAATACCCAAGTTTTGATTATATTCTGCAGTTTATATCCATAACCCTATATACCAAATTTGTTGTTGATAGCTCGACAAATGCATAAGTAACGAGCATTTTATCGAAAATTGTTTTTATCGATTATCTGGCGAAGAGGGCGTGGTAACAGATAGACAGAGAGGGCTAAATTGATACGGCTATTGATACTGATCTAGTATATATATAATTTACGGGGTTGCTACGCCTCCTTCTGCCTGTAACATACATTTCCATTTGGCTTTTATTCCGATATTCCAACTAAGTCAAGGACTAACAATTAACGATATAAATCTTCAGTTCCTTGACTACGTTCGCGTTGTTCGCCAGTTGATATGCATAATCGTACCGGCCATGCCTCAACTTTAACGCTTTCTCGACCCTCTTTGAACACTGTGTACCACTTGAAAATTCTTGCTTTCGATGAAGATATTCTGCAGCTTTTTCAATGACTTCGCAGCAGAAACTTCATTACGTTATTACGTTACATTATTAATTATTATTATATGGCTAAAACAACCCCATCGGATCACAGCCTGAATCACTATTTGTCGTTATTTCTGCTTCCTTCACTGAAGAACTTTTTTTACGTGAGTGGATTTCAAATCCTATGTCACAACCTAGTTTTTCCAGGAGAGTCATGTCTTTCGACATGAGTCGACATCGAACCCACACCTCTTGATTGGCGGATCAGTGCGCTATCATCCAATCCACCGAGGCACCCCAATCGTGATTAATATACTTGATTTTTCTGACCAGTTCCAAGAAATGTTAAATTTAATAACAAAAGAGGGCAATGCGTTCAGTTATATTGCTCAAAATTGGAAAGACAGATAGACGGATAAGGCCATTCGATTTCTTGCCCTTCGATAACGCTTCCATCTCTGTTTTACAAACTTCAACACAATTTTCTTTCGAAAAGATTATGAATGGAAAAATTTGTCAATGTTTTATAGTCTATTTTTTTTCAGGCAGGAGGCTGATAGTTTCTTTAAATTAAAAGTAATGTTTTTTTTTTAATAACATTTTAAGCAATTTAAAGTTTATAGTAATTAGAGCTCTATTGCTCTATTAATAAATGCATAACATTTCGCTTTTGAATGTTTAGTTTCTTAAGACGGTTTCGACCGAATCGATCAAATTAAAATTCCAAATTCAAATACCGCGTAAATTCTATGTGAAAGAAATGAAAAGTCGTTTAAGGAAATCGAAAAAAAGTCGTACCTGTGTTAACTGGAGCGATGGCTATACCATTGCTGACATGAGCAAAGGATTGGAGACCAGCAGCAAAACGAAGCTGCCACTAAACATTTTTGGACTTGTGTCCAAGGAGAGGCCATGGCCGCGCAAGGATCGCAGTTGCTTATTATATAGCATCGATGGTGATAAATCGGCGCTAATCAACAATTTTCAGAAACGGGGCTGGCAACGTGTACCCGCCTTCGATGGTGAATGGAACCTTTATTGGGCTTGCGCGCAAAATTGCCGCTACATATTCGGGGTAGATCATCCCTATCGCATGCGTTCCGATCAGTGAGTATAACTCTAGATAAGATTAGATTTAAGGAAGCTTTCTATTAAGTCCACATAGTAAGTCTTTTGAATTTGAGATCATATCATATTATTTGTCTTCAGCAAGTTTCTAAACCTAGACTAAATATATCGAATTGGTTTCGTTGCCATGGACATAGTTGCCTCCAAAGGGTTTTTTAGGAAATTATAGAAGCATATATAACAATTTTCAAGAGTATTTTTAATTTCCTAAAGATGGGCTTTAATTATGCTTCTTTATAAATAATTTCCACATATTTTTAAAACACTTCATTCTATGATATTCTCATTATAGAATGATCAATCATTTTCCAAACTCAATGGAACTATCACGTAAGGACCTTTTGGTGAAGAATATTAAACGATATCGCAAGGATCTAGAGCGTAAGGGGGATGCTCTAGCCGAAACATACCCGATGAGCACCAAATTGGGCATTGGTGGTACACGATACGTTTATCTGGATATCATACCGATGACATTTGTTTTGCCATCCGATTATAATTTATTTGCCGAGGAGTTTCACAAGAATCCGGCTAGTACATGGATTGTAAAGCCGTCGGACAAATCTCAGGGCGTTGGCATCTATTTGATAAATAAATTATCCAAGTTAAAGAGATTCGCCTACGAGGCACGCACATTTTATCCGCATTTCCATCGTGATACCTGTGTCATATCCAGATATATTGATAATCCGCTACTGATTGGCGGCAAAAAGTTTGATCTGAGGCTTTATGTTCTCGTTACCTCATTCAATCCACTCAAAGCCTATCTCTACAATGAGGGCTTCTGTCGCTTTTGCACACTGAGATACGATGAGACGGAAATCGATAATGTATTCATGCATCTGACCAATGTTAGCATACAGAAGAATAATGTAAGTGATCCATTAAAAAGCTGCTATAGGGTTTAACGCAACTGTTTCTGTTTCTGTTTCTGGCAGAAAGAGTATAATTCCATACATGGAGGCAAATGGTCCATGCAAAATCTCTGGCTCTATTTGGATAGCATACGTGGTGATGGTGTCTCGGAGCAGCTATCACGGCGCATTTCTGAGACCATACGACACTCTTTGGATGCTGTGGCGCCCGTTATGTCCAATGACAGGCATTGCTTTGAGGTCTACGGATATGATATAATCATCGATAACAACCTAAAGCCCTGGTTAATTGAGATAAACACGTCGCCGTCGATTAACTCCACCACTAAGAACGATTGCACACTAAAGACGCGACTTATCGATAATGTACTCGATGTCGTCTTGCCGCCCAACGGAATGCCAGAGTAAGTCGAGCGTTGTCTTTAAGCACAGGATTTATATCAATTCAAATCCCTAGCGAACGATGGAGCAAGACACCCTCTCCGGAGTCCCTTAAGAACTTCACCTTGTTGACACCTGTTCCACGGCCCAAGTTGCGCAAGGAACCAGCAAGGACATCAGGGACAACAGCAACATCCACGACAACAACAACGACAACAACACCAATGGCAACAACAACAACAGACGCAGGCAATGGCGTTACAACAGCTCCTCAACGCAAGAAGAAGTCCGTTATAATGCGCTTGGTGGCCGGCGCCATACCGGCCCCCACTTTGACCATAGAGCCCTCCACATCAAAGCTATCCGGCCCACTGGCTTCGAAGAAGGTCAGCCCACTCAAGAAAAAGGGATCGAAGATATTGGTCCAGAAATCGAAAAACCACACCAAACGAGGCAATGCACATGGGGCGACCTCCAAAAGGATACCCAAGTAAATTAGCGGTTCATCAATAGGTACACAATTTGTGCGCCGGATCGTCCTCAGCCCGGTGCTGGGGCACACAATTTGTGTACCTATAAACATATAAATCGGTATCTCCCCCTCCCAGGTTGAACAGCCAACGTGTACCTCCAGAATGGGTAAGTTGCAATAATTGACTGGAATCCATTGGGCCCACCCATCTCGTAATATTAAGTTAATAAATTTGATTTCAGTGGCAAAAGCAACACTTAATTTAACCGACTGCCTTTGATTTGTGTTAATTTGTTCACAAATTATTTCAATATATGCATAAATTTAATTGATTCTTTTGCGTTATAGAGAAACAGACTAAATAGATCCTACGATTGCGCCTAAACAGTTCACAGATGGGTTCAAACCAAAGTAAGCCAGTGACGAAATATTCAGAGCTTCAGATCGACGATGATTTGACACAGGGGGAGCATGGTGATTCGAACCTTCGATCTCCTAAATACGTGGCAAAACTTTCATGTTTATAGACCGATCCTTTTGAATTTCACTGAAACTATTGAGAATAAAGAAACCTATATGTGTGTCAAATTTGAATGCGTAGAAAATATTGGCATTCCAAACTTCTAGCTTTATGGTACTTATACATATGATAACATATGAAGTCTATGCTCAAAATTTGCCCTTTAAAGCCCTACAACTGAGACTACAGCTTGAATACACAAGGATACAACGTATATGAACCAAAGCGAAATTTTTTTTCTGTCAAAATTTCAATATCCATGGGATTATTTCACGTTACATTTACAGGGAATTCATCCGATAGGCATAATATTTAAAACAAGATAGAGTGCTGCAGTCGAGAGTATGTATAACTTTTGTGCTTTTTATCCGACCGGCTTGAAACTTTCAACGTAAGTTCAAAATACAATCCAAAATCTCGTTTTAAATCAAAAAATTACACCACTTATCAAATTTTTTTGACTTGCGGGGGAAGGGGCATGGCATCCAAAATTTGAGAAACTGCGTATTATCAATGCGGAGCTACATGTGGAATATCGTGCCTCTACCTATGAACCTTTAGCCGCCAGGTGACATAATGCTTGGGTGTTTGTAATCCGATGATTCCGAAATTCTCAGGATTAGTTGATGATAAGTCATCATTATATGTTCTGGAATTCGAATAATTATGATAACGATTGTAAAAAATATTAGCACCTATTTAATTTAGGGACGACCAAATTGGGATGGAAAAAAATGTTGGATGCCACTTTCTGCATGGTATGTATGGGAACCCACATACCAAATTTCACGACTTTTGCATACAATTAGTGGCTGCTATACACATTTCGTCACTTTTTGAGGAAATGGTGGAGTGAATCAATATTTTGGGAAATTCCATTCAGCAGTTTCTAATCATGGCCCTATTTACCAAATTTGGCGTTGATTGCTCTATAAATGCCGAAGTTATGGCCATTTTATCGAAAATCGTTTTTATCGATTATCGGGCGAAGCGGGTGTGGCATCCGAAATGTGAAGCAAGTTCGTACTGAGTATATTGTACACGGATCTTCATGACTTGTTTGAAGTCTCTAGCCTTTATAGTTTCCAAGATCGGCGCGTTTATACAGACGGACAACAAAACTATTATACCCTTTTTCCCATTTTTCAAATGGGATCAGATCAGGGTATAAAAATATTCCGCACTGCCTTCAAAAAAATATACTATTACTAGTCAAGTGTTCCTAGTGCTATACCAAACTAACGAGTCTTTCTGATAATGTGACACACGTGTATATTGCTCATAGGACTCATCGAGCTTAAACTTAGGATCAAATATTATACACCGAATCAATACTTTAAACTGATCCATATACTATTAATAATATAAAAGTTGCGGTCAAAAGAATGACATTATTTTACACTTGGAGAAATTTATATTTCATGAAGATAACCGACACCAGATTGAAAGCTGTGAAGATCATTTATCTATTTTAGAAGATAATCCCAGCGCCCAGAAGATGAAGACTATAATATGCTCTCTAAGGAATCTAACTATCAAAAAGGACAGAGGATGTTTTTTGGCTTCTTGGTTAATCAGGAACTTTTTTGCGAACTGAACCTTACATGTTATATGAGGAATATATGGTACAGTTTTAGTAAATATGATAATCTGCAATAAGCCCTCATCTCCTCCGCAATTCTGCGATATCAAAAATCACCTTCTCGGATATTTTCAATAGAGTAAAACAAACACATTTTATATTGATATCGAAACTTAAGTATTTAATTCGCAACAGATTTTCTGCAAAAAAATATACAAAATACAAAATAATACACAAGTATCGTATTTCCGATAATATAGACTAATATTCTATAAAGTTGCGTCCTCCTAGACGCTACCAGTTGCAAAATATTTCAACCGGTTTACAAACAATTTGCTTCGAATAATCTTTATATTGTGTAACTTTAGCTTAAGGATATGCTCTATAAAGTTTAGGTTTTAAGTATAATTTAAAAAAAAATGGTATATTCTCGATTACAATAATGTGTTTTTTTTTTTAAGTTTTACTTTGCAAAATGATACACTTTTTGCACACAAAATGGCGTCTGCTTTAAAGCTAGGCAAAAAAAATTGATATCGATCGTTATATATAATAATATATTATAATAATGGTATGTATGGATAGTTGTAAATCTATGTATATATAATATATGTTTATATAATGTTTGTGTATCTTTTTGTAATTACTTACAGCATGATTTTGGCTTAGATGAAGCGCCTGATAAAGTATATATGTATTGGAATTATGCAAATTATGTTTTTGAGACTTTTCTTCTATGCTGTGTTCTATAAATTAAGTGTTATGTAATGCTTATAGATGAAACGATTGGTTGTGTTTTATAAATTTATGAATTTTCATTGATACAATTTCTTTTTTTCTTTATATACATGGTCTTTGACTTAGGCTTAAGTGTTAAATACAAATATAATAATATATTAGATAATATAATAGGTATAACTAAGCGCATTGCCTTGGTTTTTCGAATATATTTCAATTGCTTCAATGCGTAACCCTAACTAAATGGGAATACTTTCAATGAACTTAATCATAAATATATAGCTTTATATATAGATATAGCATATGTCTTGGGCTTTGGGTAAACACCCTTGTCAAAGGTCGTAAAAAAAATTTAATTTCAGTAGTTAAAAAAAAAAAAAACAATAGA
Source organism: Phorticella flavipennis (assembly GCA_037040045.1). Lineage (NCBI taxonomy): Eukaryota > Metazoa > Arthropoda > Insecta > Diptera > Drosophilidae > Phorticella > Phorticella flavipennis. The sequence goes on along the minus strand of JBANCY010000335.1, from coordinate 27,133 downwards.
GTTGTAGAAAGGACTGCTTGCCAGTTGATTGCTTTGCCGGCCGCCTGCGTCTCACAACATGCGACCCTCTGCCAAAAATAGTGCCACCTCCTGTCCAGGATCAGCACTCGGTGGCGTAGTAGAAGACCTCCACCTCGCTCAGCTCCGAGTGCTGCTGCACGTGATGATGATGATGATGATGGCTCTCCACAAGGATGTCGCGTGTGGCGCGCGCATGCGCCAGCACCTATAGTCACACCTTGGAGGCGTGCGGCTGTGCGCCGGCAGCGCTGCCGTATTGCGACTGCGACTGCGCGTGCGACTTGTGTATGGTCTGATAGGTTGGCTGCGACTGCTGCTGCTGCTGCTGCTGCTGATGTGGCATGCCACCGCTCTGCTCGCGTATGGTCACCTGGGTGACAAAGGGTCCGCGGCTGCGCGCGCTGCTGTTCAGTGATGCCGGTGAGTAGCCATTGAGCGCCGCTGCCTTCCAGTGCGGCTGTGCCACATTGACGCTGATCGGCGAGGAGGTGGCGCCGCCAGTTGTGATGACAGCATTTGTCGAGTTGCCATTGTGTTGGCCATGTCCACCGTGGGCATGGCTGTGGCTATGGCTATGGCTGTGACTGTGGCTGTGCTTGATGCTGCCCACGCGCTGCTGCTGCACCGTGTCGTATTCGTAGTAGCTGCTCATGGGACGCAGGCCATTTGATTGTTGTTGAGCAGCTGCCGGGGGCAGTGGCGGCAGGGGCGGTTGCTGCTGCTGCTGCTGTTGGCTGGCTGAGGATGTGGTATGCATGGTAATGTCCTGGGAGCGGGCGCTGCGCTGCGAATGGTAATGCTGATGGCGGCGACTGTAAAACCATTGAATATATAATACAAATGAGTATGGCAAGTGAGTGTTGGAAGGGCGATCGAGAGTGGTGAGTGCGGTGAGTGTGGTGAATATAGTGATTACAATAGGTACAAAGACAACAACCAAAACCATAGCTTAGCCATTGGAGCTGTGTGTGGGTGTGTAGGTGTATGAGTTACCTTTCAGCCTCCACCTTGATGCGTTGCCGGATCACCTGCTGTCGCATACACTCGAGCGTTGACTCCGAGAGCGCCTCTTGCATGTCATCGCTGTGGCAGCAACAACAACACCAACAACAACAATAACAACAACGACACAACAAATCCAGTGTTGGTAAATGCATTAATTTGTTATGTGTGTTTATATATGTGTGTGTGTGTGCGTGTGTGTGAGTAGTTGTGTTTGTGTTTTTTGGATTAGAGTGAGAGGCAACGAAACGAGAGACGATACACAAAGTAAAAAAAGAAAGATATATAAAAACACAGTATCACAATGGGTTATCAAAAGTTAATAATAGTTAGCAACTAGTTTCCACAGTTCCGAAGAGTTAATCTTAAGCGAGTAAGGAAGGATTATCTTCGGCGCGCCGAGGACTTCATACTCTTTTCGAAGATAATAACGTACCTTGGGAGTATGTGAACTTTCAGTCAAATACGTTTGAAAACATGAGAAATATGGGCAAAACCGACTTTTGGTTATATGGCAGCTATATGACATAGCAGTCCGATCTTTATAAAATTTGGTGGAGCCGTAGTTAGTAACGTATCTTGGGAGTATGTGAAGTTTTAGTTCGATACGTTTGAAAAGATGAGATATATGGAAAAAATCAATTTATTGTTATATGGCAACTTATGATATAGAAACAAGATCTTTATAAGATTTGTTCGAGTGGTAGATAATAATGAATATTAGGAGTATGTGAACCTTCAGTCCACTACGTTGAAAAACGTGGGAAATATGGGAAAAACCGACTTTTGGTTATATAACTGCTATATGAAATAGTAGTTCGATCCTTATGAAATGTAATGCAGCAGTAGATAATAACGTATCTTCGAAGTATGTGAACTTTCAGTCAAATACGTTGAAAAACATGGGAAATATGGACAAAAACGATCTATTGTTATATGGTAGCTATATGATATAGTAGTCCGATCCGGTTCCGACAAACATGCTAACGCATAACAAAATAAGGCTATGTGTTATCATTACGATAGCTTAAAGACTGAGGGAGTAGTATGCATACATACAGACGGACATGGCTCAATCGATTACTTTTGTCCCCCTGACCATACTGAACTTTTGGGGTCTACGCCATTTCGAAAAGAGTATAAAAACATCAACTAATTTCCAAAGACATTCAAAAAAAGTTAATCTTAAAAGTAGGAAAAGGCTTATAGCACACACATAAAAGAGCCTTTTGCAGCAAAGATCATGCCAAACCAGCTTAACTATATTAGTTCCATGTTTAATTTATCAGTCTAGATTGTTAGGATCAGTTCTTAAGACTAAACACAATACATTTAGTTAAGATTTTGTGCCAAAACCAACAATTCTTTTTGGAGAAAACATGAACATGACATGAATGTGAGCAGCCTCTCACCTAATCTGATGCTGATGCAGATCTTCGTAGTTGGCGTAATGCTGATAGCGATGATTGAATATATCGTTCTGATGAATGCCACCATTAAGCGTACCAGCTCCAACATTTGCTCCTCCTCCGCCGCCGCCGCCGCCCACAACTCCTCCACCGCCGGCTGCATTCGGTGCTGGCAGCGGTGGCGGTGGTTGATAAGCTGGCGGTTTGCCATTACGCTCCAGCGCAGCCAGTGCAGCCACTGGTATCTGTTGCTGTGATACAGATGCTGAGGTGGCTGTGGGCACCGCTGGTGCCGCAATTGAAGCTGTGGCATATGTATCCACGGGCACTACGCCATCCTTGCGATTCTTGCCAAAGCGAAACATGTGCCCGATGCCACGCAATATGCTGGGCTTTTTGGCACGGGATTTGCTGCCGTGTTTGCCATCGTTGAGCGAGCTCTGGAAGGGACCATTGCGCTGCGATGAAAAGCCGCCCTCGTGATCGCCCTCCTCCAGTAGCCAGGTCTTGCGCGGCTCTGCAAGCAATAGCAAGAGATTTATATAATTTGCATATCAACCGATTCGATTTCATCACTTACTGTTGGCATCCGGTTCACTGACTACGGCGGCGCGTAGACTATCCTCGCGTCCACGTCCACGTGGCGCACGCAGCGCATGATGAGCACGTGGCTCATCGGACATTTGCAGCTCCTGCACCATGGTTTGCAGCGATTCCAGCGATGAAGACTTCTTCATGCCCAGCGATGGCCCCAGATCGCCCAGCTGATCGCGTGCCTCTGCCTCGGCGGCCAACAGCTGCTGTTGCTGCTGCTCCCGCTGTTCAATGTGCGAGTTAGTCTTGGCGTGCTTGTAGCCCGCCGCGGCCAACTGTGCATTGGCACTGGCTATACGCGCCGTCAGGGATTCGATGGAGCCACCATAGACAGCCGATTTGGTTAACTGTATGCGGCGTTCACGTTCGCGCTCCTCCCGCAACTTCTTGTTGCGCTGATAGGTGCCCGTTTCGCGGGCATCCAAGGCCGCATGATGCTTCTCCGAGATGCTGCGCCGACCAAGTGCATCGCGTGAGAAATGCTCCACGCCGGAATTGTTTGTCTCCAGGCTCAGCTGTGACGAGTATGTGGCATCGAAATTGCCGCCAACTGGCGCTGCACCGCCCACCACCTGCCCCATGCCGCCGCCGTTGCTCAGCTGAGATGTGTTCGCGCTGCTCGTGTTGCAGTGAGGCCCATCGTGTGCGCGCAACGGCAACGTGCTGCAAAATGGAGAAAATGGAGAAAAATTCGATATGAAATGAAACTCAATACACTCAATGAAGGAAATCAGAATTGAAAATCCGTTTTCGAACTGGTTTTCCTTTCGAAACCGATAGAAAGTTGAGACATGTGCAACAAGTGGCAAGCTTAGCACTTACGGTGACATGGGTTCCGCATCGTCCTCAATGAGCAGCGCGGTATTGCCATGCCCATTGAGCAGCTGCAGCTGCGCCGGCGACCAGTTATCATTGGTGGCCATGTAGTAGCTCTCGTTGCGCAATGCTGCATTGTTGCCCCCGCCTCCGTTGGGCGGAGGTGGCAGGCGGCGTTGCTGCGACTGCGCCTGATGCTGCTGCTGCTGCTGCTGTTGTTGTTGCTGTTGCTGTGATGGCTGCGCTGAGTTTGTGGAGCAAATGCCACCGGTTAGACGATCCAAAACGGGATTGCTCCATCTGTGGAAGCAAAAGAACGATGAGTCATAAGTCAAGAGCTTCCAAGCCCCCACAACCGGCTCACTTACCTATTCATCTCGCTGCCGGCGCTGCCCGGTCCATTGCCGCTGCCGCGTGGCTCGCGCTTTTCTGGACTCAAATAGATGACTGTGGCGCCGGAGTTGTCGCTGGCATTTGAGCTGCTGTTGTTGTTGTTGTTGTTGTTGTTATTGTTATTAATATTATTATTGCTGCTGCTATTGTTGCTGCTGCCGCTACCGCTATTGCTATGACTTTGGCTGTGCTCCAAAATATCACTGGAACTGGCTGAACGCAGTATCTTGCGTCCGACTAGCAGTGTTATGGTGCCGGGATGCTTGCCCGGATTGTTGACCATGGCGCGCCGCAGTGTTTCCATGGCTTCTGCATTATTTTGGCCACGCAGCGAGACGCCATTAACACTCAATAACTGATCGTTCATACGCAGACGTCCATCGCGGGATGCAGCTCCGCCATGAATGACATTCTTCACGAAAATGCCCAAGTCGCCGTCATGTTTCATGCCTCCGCCGCTGCCAGCGCTGGTGGAAGATGCATTCAAATTGGAGCATGTTTTGCCCTTGACACTGACGCCCAGGCCAGCCTTTTCCGTATCATGGACGGGTATATGCAGCGTCAGCTCCTCCCGTGAATGCCAGCTGTTGCTGCTCGGCGGCAGGCTGTCCTGTGGACGGAAAACATAGAACAACGTGTGAGAAAATGTCCTGAGCTGAACTAGGCTAAGGCAACACTTACATTTGAAGCTGCGGACTCGCTGCCGGCATCAATGAAATGTTGAGATTCGTTAAGATGCGCTTGTTGCTGCACTTGCTGCTGCTGGAAAAGCGAACGAGCACTGCTCGACTTTTGGACCGGAATGGGAGCCGCTGGTGCCACTGGCGCCGATTTCTCCACAAGTTCAGTTGGCTGCAAAGGTTTAGAGATAATTTGTTAGACATTTAGATAGATCATGTGGTTCAATGGTTCAACTTACGCCGACAGGCAGCTCGGACAATTCCTGTTGCCGAGAAACAACAATGCGCACTGTGGCACCTGCTGGCATTCCGCGTAGTATGGCCACTACGTCCGTTTGTGTCTTGCCCGTCATCGGTGTGCCATCCACTTCAAGCAAACGATCGCCTGGCTTCAAGCGTCCATCCTCAATGGCAGCGCCGCGTGGCAGTATATTCTTGATGTAAATGGGGCAATGTCCACCCGCGGGATTATCGCGCGTGGTCACCGAGAAGCCCAAACCGTTGGGTCCCTTCTTCAGCAATATCTCTATCTTCCGTCCCAATTTGCGGGTGTTGGCCACCTGCAGGGAGGTGCCCACTGGAGCCGCATGTGGCTTGCGCGTGGGCGAAACGGTTGCCACCTCCACCATTTCGGCTACTTTGGAATCGCGACGCTGCTGCTGTTGTTGCTGCTGACGACGCTGCTGATGGTCACCGCGCAGCACGCGCACCCGCAGCTCTGAGGACTCAAGTGCACGACGCAGCTGCTCCTGCACCTGCGACTCGCTCAGGCCAATCAGTTTGATGCCATTGATTTCCAATATGCGATCGTCGCGACGCAAGCGTCCACGTTCTGCCCTGCTGCCAGGTTCCACGTGCTGTACCAGCAGTCCCCCACCGTGCTCCTTGTCCGGCATGGCGGTCAGGCCCAAAGGACTGCCGTACTCATTGATTATGAGCAACATCTCGCCGTCCTTCTCCCGTATGGACTCGTAGGCCTGGCCCAATGGCTCCTTGCGTTTGCTCTCACGCGGCAAGGATTTGCTCGAATAGGCGCTATTTGGTAGCGATGATGGCAACGGCGGTTGTTCTCGATGATGCGGTTGATGTTGCTGCTGCTGCAGCTTTTCAGCCGCCTCCATCCACTTGTATCCATGTCCGTCGCCCAGAAACTGCATGGACAGACGGCCAGAGCGTGCAAATGGCTGATGGGCACCAGTGCCGGGTCCATGTGGTGGTTGTTGCTGCTGTTGCAGCAATTGTTCCTTCAGCTGTGCGGCTGCATCATCCTCCTCCTCCCATTGCGGCGACAAATGACCACCAGCTTTGTCCAGCAGCAGGCGCTCCGGTGAGTCGCCGGCTGCGTAATGTGGCGCTGCGGCCGACCAACGCTTGTTGCCGCCCTCCGCCTTGAGTGAGGCGAGCAGATTGGGATCGCTGCTGCGACGCACCATCAGGCCAACGCCCAATCCTGTCATGGGTCCAGATGTGGTGCTGGTCACCTCAATGTGTGGCGTGGACAGATCACGTGTGGGTGCCTCTGTATTTGTGGGATCACGAAATATATCCGGCGAACCTGTGCCCACCGAAGAACTGCCCGAAGCGCCATCGCCGCCGCCCTGCGGCACGCCCGGATCCGGACCAGAATCCTCGAAATGTGCTAGAATCTGTTCCCGGTCATCGGCGACATCGCGTACACAATCATCGGGATCAAGGATGCCGGATTGTGTTTGTAAATGGTGCACGGCTACCCAGGAGTCAGCTTCCTGAAAAGTTATCAAAAAGAGGAGAAAATGAAAAACTTGTTAGCTGTTTGGCGGAAGTCTATGGGAAACAAAGAGACAAACGCGAAGAAAGCAGCGAGAAGACTGCAGATTGAAGAGTGGAGAAAGAAGAGGCGCCGAGACAACAATGCAAATCGCGTGTGCGCTTCCGGGCGCAGAGACAATTACCAAATTGGTTCAATGTGTTGAGTCATTGGCGCTGCTTAAGGCGTCTATATATCATTATATCACTATATATATATATCTCTGTTAAGCCATAAGTAAGACGTTAAGAAGAGACGACCTCCGGTGTTCCAAAAAAAAAAAGCTAAAAAATTGCAGCCAAGCAAACGTTAAAAAGGCAATTGTATCAAGTTGGCGGCGTTGTTGTCATTGTTGCTTTGGCATTCCATTGAATTCCAAGCACACAAATGCCAAATGCCGAAAACTGGACAACAACAACAACCACAACAACAACAACAACAATTGCATCATGGCCTGAAACCAGTCATGGAATCAGCGGAGCGTGCGCTTCGCTCCCTGAACCCAGCTCAACTGAACTGATCCGAGCCTAACTGATCCGAACTGAACTGAACCAAGCGAACTGGAGAATTGTAACGTCAACTTGACGCAACAATTTGGAAGGTTGTTTTCCAGTTTTCTAGTTTTTTTCGGCTTTGTTTGTTTTCGGCTCAAACACAATGCACAATTTGATTGTTATTCTTGGATTTATGGGTCAAAGTTTTCGGTTCTATTGAACCAGTCACAAAAACGCAGCGCAAATTGATTTTACTTTTGTTAACCTGCGCTGTGCACAGTGGGGCAAGTTGAACAAAACAAAGCAAAAAAAAAATAGAAATGAAAAAGCTCATTACTTGCAGTTTCTTTGCAATTTATTTGCTGTTTGGATTGGAAAAACAAACAAACATTTGTGGTATGCACAGTGGTACAGAATGTCATTTTTCTTGCACCAATTCGAAGAGTGTTCAGGTAATATCAAATATGAAGTAAGAAATTTGCACCTGGATCAAGTTATATGCATGGTTAGGGGCCTCGGTGGTCCAGTGAATAGCGCACTGTCCCGCCAAACAAGAGGTGCGAGGTTCGAGTCCCGCTCATGCCATTAGGCATGACCCTCCCAGAAAAACTAGGTTGTGGCGTAGGATTTGAAATCCACCCACATAAAAATGTTCTTCAGAGAAGGAAGCAGGAATAGAGGAAAATAGAGCTTCAGGTTTTGACCAGAGTTGTTGTGGCCATATTGTATATATAGCCCAAACCTATATACATATATTTGGCATACAATTTACTCGAGTTACGATATTTTGCAAACGGTAAGATATTCCAATATATTTTTCCTTATGATATCTACTCTTGTTAGAATGAAAAAAATGAAGATAAATCGGAAAGTTTGTATATAAAAAGCTTGTAATTAAATTCAGAATATTCCATATATGTCTGTAATTCCAGGGATCGAATCCACAAAATAATTGTTAGAAAATGAAAAGATTTTAAATTCTTCTGTCAGATTGAAGTCATGCTATAGATTAATATAAATATTGTTCCATTTTAAAGTCGCATTGTCGGAATGAAGTGATGTTATAAACGAATGAAAATAAATATAAATCTTCACTTTTCCTGCTTTTTTCGGAAAAATAATTTTGAGGAAATATTTTTTTTACAAATCGTTTTAGAATTTTTTAAAACTCAGTAAAACTTGAGAAAATTTTATAAAATCGACTGGATATGCTTTTTTAATTATGTAAGTAAACATGTAAATTTGTTGGATGTTCGTCTAATGTTGTGATCCGTATTTTGAAAAATTTGCTGTGAAAACCTTTGTATATATGTTTTCCAATATATATACTTGGGATTTATACAAAAAAAAAAAAATTGAACGTCTTAAGTAGGACTTACATAGGATAGGACATAGATAGCCTTGGTTCAGAAAAAATAATAACATATAGATCAAAGTGATACTATCTCAAAAGTTTTTTATTGTGGGGATTAGATATTAAAATTATTCAATAAAATTAAAGCGCTAAGAAATGAATATTTAAATGAATAAAGAGTCAGGTTTTAACCAATTATTTTGGTGGAAATTTTGCCAGTACTAAAAAATATTTTTCATAATCTGCAAATATATTAGATTCTTTTTAATATTTATAGAAATTAATATTTAACAAATATGTCATAAAATATATTCTCAAGGTATTATCGTTCCCATTACTCGAACAATTGGAACAAGATTCCGAAAATTTTGTTTTAAATCAAAAAACTACACCTGTTATCATTTTTTTTTTTATTTGAAGGTATGGGGCGTTTAGCCGCTAGGTGTCATAATACATTTTACACCTTTTCCTATTTTAGCCCGTTTTCGGACACTTCTGAGTCTTATAACTTCGGTGCTTAAGATCCCATCGTTCTGAACTTTTTAGGATTGGTTGATGACATCGTCATAAATATATGTTTTGCAGTTCGAACCATTAAGAGTTGTCAAAAATATAAGGCCTTATATAATTTAGGGGGGACCAAATTAGGAGGTACAAAAATTTTGGATACCACTTTCTGGTATCCATGGTGTCCATGGACACCACCCACATACAAATTTCATGACTCTAGCATATAAATTGCGGCTGTTATATTTATTTCGTTACTTTCCGGGAAAATGGAGGGGTGTATCAACATTTTGGGACATTACATTCTGCAGTTTCTAATCATGACAATATTTACCGAATTTGGTGACGATTGCTTTATAAATGCCAAAGTTATGACCATTTTGTCGATATTCGTTTTTATCGATTATCGGTTTTTTTATTCATTACAATGAAAATAATGAATACATTTGCAAAGAAAATTTGACCCAAAATATATGTACACCTGTTCCAGTGTGCGATGGCAGAGGTAGAAATGATTTGTTTTGATTTCGGGTTTCGGTTTGGGTTTGGGAAGGGGTTTGCTTATCGGCATGAAACAATCGTGGATTGTTGTTTTATGGTCATTTTTCAATGAAAATTCGGCGTGAATGAACAGACAACGATCGAATATCATAAACATTTGCATGTCGTCGCGTTGTGTGCTGCGTGTGGGCGTACAGCTGGGCGTTATGAGCTGGTGGGCGTGCCTTGATTGATGTATGGCACAGTGTGGTACAGTTAATATAAGGGAATATAGACTAGGTGAGTACGGGTTCAAGTTGAGGTTGAAGTTCAGGTTCATCTTTGGGTTTACCTTCATGGAGGCATAGCTCGGCGATGGGGGTCGCTTGGGCAGCGTCAGCGAGTAGGATTTGTGTAGATTTCCATGGGGAATACCCTCGTGCTTGGCGGACACTTTATAAGTGTGACGCCAGCCGAAGAGGCCACTCAGCGATTTGGCCAACGCTGGACACTTGGGCGGCACGTCGAACATAATTTAAGACTTATAAATTAAGAAAAACTTCTTCAAACTAAGATTGTCGGTTTTCGGTTTCGTTGTCTTTGGTTTTGTTTAGCACACGATTGTGCAGTTTTATAATGATTATTGATAATATATATTTATGCCGTTGGTTAACATTTTGGATTTTGTATACACTGGAGCAAAAGTCACAAAATTTTTATAATTCTCATGGAACGCGCTGAGGAACATTGCACCGTTTTCAGCCTGTTTTAAGGGTGAACCAAACCAAACACTTTATTATTATATCATTATATCATTTTGTTAGTCATGGTGATTGTTGTTGTTGTTGCTGTTGTTGCTGTTGCTGTTGTTGTTGTCATTCTCAAGAGGCACGCGCGTTCTTATCGATGATGCAAAAAAGTCGAAAGAAAACCGCACGACTTATCTTGAAAACGATTCTGTTATTAATGCAGTAGCCCCCATTGACGTTTATCAGTCAGTCAATCAAGCAGCAGTCGGTTGGTTGACTCAAGCAGACATAGCCCCACCTCGTCATCAACTGAGAGAGAAATCGGTGTACTTAACTGATAAGTTGGGAATTTTATTTCTTTTTTTTTTTTTTGTACCTCGCAACAAGACACAAATTGCTGTTCACAATGAAATTTATAAAAGTTTGCACAAGAAATGACATGACAATGCGATTGCATTTGCAGCAACTCCCAAAGAAGATAATTTCAAAGACATTTTTCGGTATTTTTAAGTTCATTTTTAAGGCGAATTCGAACCAAAAATGTTACCAAAAAACACTATTAACAATAGTGAAAGGAAGTGTAATCATGCCATAGAAATTTAGCTAGTTTTTGAATATTTCACCTTTCTAGTGGAATATCCTAAGTAAAGAATATCGGCGCTGAGCCGCCGACCTCACCTTAGGGGGGAGGGAGGCGTGGCATCCAAAATTTGAGAAAATGCATTTGGAAATTACTTATGCGAGCCTCCATGCCAAAGTTCATACATCTAACTGCAATAGTTTAGCCGCCAGGTGGCGTAATCCATATTTCACGTGTGGCCATTTTACCCCGTTTTCAACCGCTTCTAGGGCGTTGTTTATAATCTGATCGTTTTAAAATTTTTGGAATTGGTTTATGACATAGTCATAAACATAGATTCTAGAATTGGATAGATTATGATAACTATTGTAGAAATTAAGAGCACTTAGTAAATGTAAGGGGCACCAATTTAAGATGGAAAAAATTTTGGATGCCACTTTCTGAATACTAACTTTGGGCATACACAAACCAAATTTCATGAAATTCTGCTATACACATTTCGTCACTTTCTGGGACAATGGACGTGAATGGAAAAATTTTGGGAAATCATATTTTGCATTTTGCATTCATGACCCCATATACCAAATATGGAGCCGATAACTCTACAAATCCAAAAGTTATGGCTATTTTATAGAAAAATGAATTTATCGATTATCGGACTAAGAGGGGCGTGGTATCATCGAAATCACAGAACTTGATATGTGTATTGGACCTTCAACCGAGTTTCAAGTCTGAGGGACAGACAGACGGACATGGCTATATCGACTCAACTATTGATCCTGATCAAGAATATTTAAACTTTATGGGGTCCGCCACTGCATCTTCTGCATGTTACAAACATTTGCATAAACTTAATATACCCTTCATACCAATTTTATCTATCTAAATAAAAAAAATTAATCTAAGAATAAAATATTTAATGGTTTATTTGTATCATTCATTTTTATAATGATATGAGGGCTGAAAGACGACGATAAATATGTATCTGCCTGAAATATATAATCTTTATATAGGAGCCTCCTATTAAGAGACATACATTTTATAACGAAAGTCTTATGTGACATTACGACATGAGCCAATAACCTTTTCAAGAACTTAATGCGATTTTTTGGGTAGAAGAAATTCGACTTAAAGATCAAATGGAGTAACTATAAGATCGGTAATATCATAAAACTATCCTCATCAGCTCAGCTCTATGCCAAAATGCAAACAAACCTTTAATCTGTGCAAAGAATATATGCGTCTCCACAAAGTCTTATACACTGTGGGATTAATTTCTTTCATAAGAAACTCTAATCTTAAATAAATGAATGCCATAAATTCCAATATTTGCCAATGTGAATTGCTTATCGATCATTTAGCGATTGATTATTGTTGATTTTATTATTTCTCCCACACCCAGAGGAAACTTTTATTACCTCGCTGCATGCACAAAATGCCATAAAATCAATGAAGATGATGATAATAATCATAATAATAATAATAATAATAATAATAATAATAATAATAATAATATTATTATTGCAAATGCTTTTGAGAAGATACAAACAAACGTGTTTTCATTGCGTGATAATTGCACGACTTGAAGTTACTGTGTAAAAATTTTTGGACTCGCTTAAAACTTGTCAAGTTTTCTAACTTAGAAAAGTGCGTTTCTACACAAAAGAAACTTAAGCACTTCATTATATATATATAACTTATATGCTTTCATAAACAAATCAAGTTCAGATTTAGTAGCCTGTCTATAGACAGCGTAATTACTCTTTTCTTGGCATTCTTCTAGACATTGTATTAGCCCTTTTTGCTTCCTGTTTTCCCACAGTTACAATGAATGCATTCGCAGTGCGAGTTCGTGCACAGTTTGCATTACATTAGATATGTAAGAAAAACAAGTGGGGACAGATTGTCTTTAAGAGAGACGAAGATTGTATACTCTATCCGTTGATCGGCATTTTTCAGCTTCAAACATGCAGCGTTTTTTTTTTCTTTCTATAATAAACTGCTCAATATTTTTTGAATTTATGGGTTTATGGTCTTAAAATTTGGTAGAAGGTTAGATAATAATAAAATTGAACTGTATATGTAATTTAAAGACAATAGATTGGTAAACATAGCACATATTGGCAAGCCTGTGTTTTTGTTCTATGAAAATTATATGATATGGTAAGGAGTTTCGCACGGTTTCCATCAATGTGTGGCTTAATTACAAAGGCAGGAAAAGTTTCATTTTAAATTGAGAGCTCTAGAATGTTGAAGAGTCAAAAATATATGAATTTGGTCATGTCCGACTGCGTTTATTCATAGCTGAAGTAGCTTGAAATTTGGCGGAAGGCTAGATTACACAAAAACTAGAAGGTATATATAATTTAAAGGCAAAAGATTGATAAACAAAGGTATTATTAAGCCCCTAAAGGAAAGAAGCCCGCGAGCTCATTTAGCTGGACATGGTCCAATCGATTGTATGGACACATATCTTGTGGGTCTTTAACGCCTTCTTCTGGTCATTACAAGCTTCAGCACCGAGTGGGGTACTGACCATTTGCTTCGTGAAGAGTATGATTATATTGCATATAATGTAAGCATGTCAGGATGGATTCGAGTCTGAATCAACTGACAATAGACAAGCTCCAGCAACAACCTGAACTCATTTCGCACAGAAATTCACATTGATTATGCACCACCTGAGACACACCTGTAACAAAAGCAGCAGCAGCACAGCCGGAGACAGAGACAAAGTCAGTCGAGGAGGCACTCAGGCATTACCTGAAAAGCAGCCTCTATACTCTATGAGGGAGGGGCGCCTGCTTGCGATTTATTTGCTTACTAGAAATTTTCAACGTAAACAACAGCAGTTAATGAAAATAAAAATAGCTAAACAAAACGACAGAAATAAATAAATAAATAAAACAACAAAAAAAACAAGTAAGAAAGCTCTAGTCGAGTGAGCTCGACTACGAGATACCCTGATCCCAACAGGTTAACGCAGGCAGAATCGTCTAATACCATCTTGCGTAGCTACATGCCTAATTTCATATACCTAACTATAAACGCCATAGCCTCCGGTGACATAATGCATTTTCACCTGTTGCCATTTTAGCCCGATTTTGGCCGATTTTTATGATCCGATCTTTCTGAAATTTTTAGGATTGGTTAATGACATCGTCATAAATATATATTCTGAAATTCGAACCATGTATGTTAAGAATCGTAGAAAATATAAGCACTTATTTAATTTAGGAGAACAAAATTAGGATGGAAAAAAAATTTAAATGTCAGTTCCTACATGGTGTCTACGGGCACCACATACCAATTTTTTTGACTCTAGCATAAAATTTGCAGCTGATTTATACATTTCGTCACTTTCCAGGACGGGTGTATCAAAATTTTGGAAATTTCCATTCTGCAGTTTCTTATGACCCTACAAACCGGATTTGGTGTTGATAGCTCTATAAATGTCAAAGTTATGGCCATTTTATCGAAAATCGTTTTTATCAATTATCGGTCGAAGGGGCCGTGTCATTCAAAATATGGTATATACGGATATTCCTGGGAAGTTTGAACGCTCTAGCTCGTGTAGTCTCTAAGATCGGCACGTTCAAACGGACAGACAGACAAACAGACAGACGGACATGTCTAAACCGACTTCGCTATTGATACTGATCAAGAATATATATACTCTATGGGGTCTGCCACACCTCCTTCTGCCTGTTACATACATTTGCACAAACTTAATATACCCTTCATACCAATTTTCAATTGGAATCAGGGTATAAAAAGAGAAAAACTGTGCCAATTAGGGTATTACACTACACATGGTGTGTTCGCAAAACTGTTTGTAGACACAGGTGTACACATCTATCCATCTGTCTGTCCGTCTGTCTGTCTGTCTTCCCACTATATTTACGACCGAGAAAATAATTATGTCAAAGCCAAAACGTTACGACAAATAATGTAATTTAATATAGCTCAAGTTGGAAACGCTTGAAAAATATCTGCTAAAGTCGTTGTGTGCATAATCGTTGGAACTTCGGAAGTTGTAGAAATTTAAGTTCGAATATTCCCCAAAATTAGCATCATATAATTTCAACAGCTGTTCTAACTATGAATTACCTACGAAACACTGCAACTGTTAAGACCTAAAACTGTCAAAACTAATCCAAAATATGGCTCATAACTGGTATGTGAGATCATCAACTAGTATAAATATATTTTTAGCTCAAATGTGGTATTATATATTATATTATATATTTTATTATTGAATCTGAAAGAATTCTGTTATTAACTATAATATGTGTTTTTAGCTAAATATTGACATTTACACATAAATAAGAATCTTCTAGGCGGCGATAATAAAATTACTGATTTAGTTAATCATAGCTTATATCATTTAGACATATAAAAGACATATTCAGAAATATATTAAAAATGGCTTTGATCAAGCACGACTGCCAATCAGACTACATATTAGTCTGCAAGTCTGTCTTTCTTATCCAGTCTATCTGACTAAATAGACTTTTAGTTTCTCAGATCAGACTGTCTTATCCAGTCTACCTGACTATCTAGACTTTCAGTTTCTCAGATCACCAAAGATCATCCAAAGTTACCTCCAGAATGATTAGAAAATAAATTGTTCCAGCGCCTCTAACTTTCTGTCTATCGTTTATCTCTCCAGTCATACAATTTCTAAGATCACCAAAGATCATTAAATATTGCTCCAGATTGATCGGAAAACAAAAACTTGGAAATATCCGTCTGTGTGCCCATCCGTTTCCGTTTATCTGTATGACTCATAATCTTTCGGTCTATTGGACTACCGTCTCTCTGCCCATCTTTTTTTCTAGTCCTTCACTTTTAGAAACCACCACATGTTACCTCCAACATGATCATTAAAAAATATATACATTTTGTTATGCCCGCCTGTGTGTTCCTCGGTCTTTACCCAGCCTCTTTCCCTATCTGCTCTCATTCAATCCGTATCTCAAGTCCCTCAGCTTCTAAATTATAGTAATGACAGATATTTTACAGATGTGTCAATTGCCGGATTGTAATGATCTCAAAAGGAATTATAGCGCAGGTTTCTCAAGCTCCAATATACAAGTACCCGTGTTCAAATTTATAGAATTTTTGGTTGAAACACATACAATTTGGTATGCAATTTTCAGAGAGCCAAATCTAATCTTGAAGATACTGAAAACATTACTTTCCAACCTGTTTTCTTTTTTCAAGTTCGATTTGCATTAAGGTTTCAACCCAATTTGAAGATTAAACTATTATTATTATTATATGGCCGTAACATAAGTAAAATAAAACTATAACCGATTGATCTCCTTCAAATAGATGTCAAGATTATAGTTTTTCTATTCTCAGAAAATGGCAGAAATTTTGAAAAAATACTAAATGGCATAAGCATTTCGAATAAGTTGGGTTACACAACTTTCAAGTCAATTTTAAAGCTCATCCAACAAATAGAAGTAATGACATTACGTTGGAATATCGTCATTGAAGTATTGTCTTTTATAATACCTAAATTATCGTTTATGAACAATTGTTAATTGATAACGTGTACAATGTGAATAGATGACGCCAGAGGAAATATGAGTAATTTGCTATTCATTTGGTGTAATTTTGAGCTCAGTTCAATCGGATTTTCATTCACGAGAAGCACTCGAAGACGCTTCGGAATTTTCAGATTTTAATATAAGGCAATCCTTATATGGTATAGCTGGGTTGTGCTTCGAAAATATTAATACAGTTCAGACAATCCTGCAAGCCAACAACGCTTTATGCATAGAAATAACTGATTAAGTTGGGCAAAGATAACGATTTGATATCTGACAATAGGCACAGTCGGGGGTGCCCCCACTCAGACATCTTGGTAATGGACAAAGGAAGACAAGAAGAAGAAGAAACTTAATTAAAAATTGCAGAGAAATATGTGAGCACACATAAATTAGCATAAAACGCCCCAGTCCGCCGCCAGATGCCATATAAACTATTGTGATATGAGGAGAAAAAGATATATATATATATATATAGGTATATATATATGTATATATTGCAATAATGACGATAATGAAGGAAAACGAAATGGCGCATGCAATTGGCTGCAGTCACGCCCACAACAATACAAAGGGGCGCAACAAGTGGTGCCCCCGGTGGACCCCACTGGCGGTGGGTCTGCGGCAGGGTCTATAGTAGGTACATAATTTGCAATCAGACTTAACAACCCACGACGCCAACTTTGACGCCAAAACGAAGCTGTGCAAAATCCGCTAAAAGGCATGCTAAATAAAAAGCTAGAAAGGCCAGACTACAAAATACCCTGGACTGAGTGCGAAACGATGTGGGTTTTGGTAGCTGACCTTTGCTAGGGTATGTGCATTTTGAGCTGTCTTAAAACGTGTTTTATGCAGTTCATTTTGGCATAAGATTGTAGCAGAATTTCAGACATTTTTCCTTCCAATTTAATGGGTATAAAGCGAAAACCCAAAGCGACGGCGACCAAGAAATATGCAAGCCAGCAAAAAGAAAGGCCAAATTACATGTTGTCATTATGCAAAAAAAGGGGGACAGGGGAAATACATAAATACAACACATGCAGAGCATGAATAGGTCCGAGGGGGCGTGGCAGTCGGAGGGAAGCCTGGAAAAGTGGGGGAGTTGCCAGAGATAATGAAGGCATGCAACGAGCACATTTATTGTTTGTTGATACGAAAAACTTATAGTTGGCCATAAATTGTGAGTGTGAATGCGAATGTGAGTACTATGTGAGTGTGAGTGTGAATGTGAGTGTAAATAAGCATGTGAATATGAATATGAATATATGAACACAAACTACACGAGGGTCAAACATTTCATACCCTAGCCAAGATCAGCTGAAATCAACACAATTCGGCATAGTTCTACATGCTCAGTTTTCAAGACTATAAACTACAGTCGAACTTCCCTATAATGAATCTTGACGGTACCAGAAAATCACTTCATTATATAGAAACTTATTAGGGGCCTCGGTGGACCAGTGGATAGCTCACTGTCCTGCCAAACAAGAGGTGCGAGGTTCGAGTCCCACTCTGACATGAGTGGCATGACCCTCCTAGAAAAACTAGGTTGTGGTGTAGGATTTGAAATCCCCCAACGTGAAAAAGTTCTTCAGTGAAGGAAGCAGAAATAGAGGAAAAAATGGCTTCATGTTTTGACCCGAAAGGGTTTTTATGGTCATATAATAATAATGATATAGAAACTTCATTGTATGGAAATTCATTAAAATACAATGATATTGGAACAAAAAAGTTTTGTGTTTGAAATCAATCCATAATAGGAAGAGCTTCATTGTATAAAAGTTCACTTATGGAGAAGTCAAGTTCTCCCGCACCAATATCAGATCACTTGAATCACACTCCAGTGAAAGGAACACCTTTGACAGACACTCTCACAGCGTGTTGCAAAATTAGTGCTACATTCTGAGGCCCCGCCAACTTGGGCCCTTTTAAGCCCCTATATAGCATGTTATTACCGTATGCCATCTTGGGGGTACGTGTTCAGCTGATTTGCATATGATTAACGAGATATAAATATGTGTACACAAACAATTAACAGGCAATTCGTGGAGCAGTTTCTTTCGCTGAGTCAAAAAAAAAACAAAAACAGAAACAGCTGAGAACACACACATAAGATCAGATGTTATGGATCGTGACCAAAACTGAAAAAAACTTTTTGGTGGCACAGAAAAAAAGTTCTTTCACTTGCGAATTAATTACATTTGCCATAAATTTTGGTAGAACATTCTACGGCTAATGTGCCCTGGCGCCATAGAGATGAGCGCAATTAGCTTGATGACTATCGACTGGGTTTCGAGCGTAAAAATAGACAATTAGAAAGCTAGAATTTTTTGTAAAAAATAGCTAAAAGGCGACAGCTTTTAAAACCTCATTGATTTTTCAAATTTTTCGTACAAAGTGGGTAATTTCAATGTCGAATAACTTTTGATTTTATAAACCGATTGTTAGGAAATTTGCTGAATAGTTTCATGGCATATTCTTAGTGCATAGTATAGTTTTTCTATTTTAGAAAGTGTCATTTTAGCTCATAAAAACATCATAATCTATATGCTCACTTCCAAAACGCAAAACTATAGATCAGAATAAAAATGTCGGTTAGGTTTTGTCAGTAAAAGACCGCAAAAAATAAACGGATAAAACCTAATTGATTTTTAAAATTTTTCGTACCAAGTGGGTAATTTCAATGTCGAATAACTTTTGATTTTATAAACCGATTATTATGAAATTTACTGGATAGTTTCATGACATATTCTTAGTGGATAGTATAGTTTTTCTATTTTTGAAACTGACTTTTTAGCTCATAAAAATATAAGAATCTATATGCTCACTTCCAAAACGCAAAACTATAGATCAGAATGAAAATTTCGATGAGGTTTTGTCAGTAAAAGACCCCAAAATATAAAACGGCATGCTAAGTATCAGCTCGGGTTTACTTGTTTATTCTGAAAATTTTAGTAAGGGGTTCCTTTTGCTTTTATTCCTTTTTATCCTACAAAACTTTTGCACTCCCATTTTTAATGGGTTTATTATTATTATATGCCATAACAACCCTATTGGGTATTACCATGAAGCACTATTTTCCTTTATTTCTGCTTCCTTCACTGAAGAACTCCGTTTTTACGTGCGTGGATTCAAGTCCTACGCCACAACCTAGTTTTTCTAGGAGGGACATGCCTATCGACATGAGCGGGACTTGAACTCGCACCTCTTGTTTGGTGGGACAGTGCGCTATCCACTGATCCACCGGGGCCCCTATTGGGTTTAGTTTAGTCTATAATGTGATATAACCATTTCATTTCGAGAGTTGCACATCTCTAATGCCAAACAACCAGCTGTTATCAATGGGGAAATGAATTGCTTGATTTGAGGTGAGTTATATATGAGTTGTCTTCTGCTATCAGGCGCAAGTGGGCGTGGTTTATATATATATATATATATATATATATATATATATGGTTATATGGCTTAGTCAGCGTGGCTATGTGTGGCTTTTATCTGTATCGCAATGCCAATTTGTTATGGGTAAATCTAAAGCGACGACTAATTCATATGAAACAATGACGCCTCGAGGTCACTGCCATTGACAACAACAGCAACAGCAACAACAACAATGCTTAGGAAAACAGTTAACTATATATATATATATATATATATATAATACATATATGCATGTACATGACAGACAAACAAATGACAAAAGGCAAAAAACTAACCATATATTTCACAAGACAAGAAAGCGCACTTAAAAACCAACTATTATTATTTGAAATAATCTGCATAGCTTGTACGGCCCATGTTATATTCCCAGTAAGGTATTAACCCAGGGTATTACCGGCCAGTACCTTGGCCTTAAGTTGGCGGCGGCACATCAACAGTTGCTCTGCTTTTAACACAATGAAAGTGCACTTAATTGCCATAGAGTCGAGTCGAGTCGAGTTGCGGCTGGCTCTCAGGTGTGTCATATGGGAAAGAGTCCCACCAAAAGTTGTTAAAGAACTTGTAAGCCATTTGCCAGTTAATCATCGGCAAGAAATGAAGTTGTTTTGACCCGTTGCTGATGACCAAACAAGTTTCACTCAGAAACCAACAAAACAACAAATAAATCGATCAATGAAGATTTTCAAAGTCTTGAGACTCTCGTACAAGACTCCTCTTCTCTTAAGATGGTCTTTAGGGAGGAGCTGTACAGGGGGCATTAGGAGCAGCGCCATGTGTAAGCAACGAGCATCATTAGTCTGTCTGTCCGTCTGTCGGACTGTCCATCTTTATCTGTATATGTGTTTGTGACGGTGACAATGATAGATTCCATTAAGTGAATGATACTTAAAGTTAAGGAAGCGAGCTTATGGCTAGCTGCTTTCTCTAGCCGCAACACAGTGGAAATTGTAGGCCGGCATTGCGCGGGACCCATTGTGGGAAATTCTATACAAGTAGTCCTACGAACCGGAGTCTTAGAACTCTTTAGGCAAAAAAAAAAACAACCCAAGCGGGTCACAGCCTGAAACACCATTTGTCTTTATTTCTGCTTCCTTCACTGAAGAACGTTTTTACGGGGGTAGATTTCAAATCCTACGCCACAACCTAGTTTTTCTAGAAGGGTCATCCCTATCGATATGAATGAAAAACGTACCCACACCGCTTGTTTAGCGAAATAGTGCGCTATTCAATGATCCATAGAGGCCGATCAGAAGTTTCTAGTCAAAGCATTTTTAAAACTTTGATTTTTAGCTTTAATTCTACCAAAGATTTTTTCTTGGCCAGCATTGCCCGTGCACAATTTCCTAGAAACTAAAGATAAATCTTTGATTCAGCAGCTTTTCAACAAATTAAAAAATCTTGGTGCTTACAGAACAAAACATTTAAAAATCTAAATCATTAATTTTAGAAATGTTTTTTTTAGAAATTTCACACAGTCCTAAGTTCTCAAGATACACCTTTGATTCAGAACCTATCTGAAAGCTTTTAAAGTGAAATCTTTGAAGGAGATCTTTAATCCTTAAGCTTTAATTTCCAGCAAAAGGTTTAAGATTCATTGTCTCATTAGAAGAAAACAGTTTAAGGAATGAGTTTTGAACATCAGATCATATACTGGGTACGTGTTAATAGAAATTATCCTACAAAATAACCCACATTTCAGGGTTGATCTTCTGCTATGTGTAGTTCTAATTCAAGCACATTATTTTGAAAATATGGATGAAAACATACTGGAAAAACAAGAGTTCGACAAGAACTTCCATCGATTGCAATTTTTGAAATATTTGATTAAAATTTTTTGGCTGCAAATATGCTATAACAATAGCTAAACTCTAGCTAAAACCGCTATTTTATTCAACATTTTTCGCTAATATAATATATTGTGGAATATTATTATTAAAACTGAAAAAACCAAGGAGTCGTTTGATTCACAAACTACATATTCAACAGACCTCGAAAAAATAAAAACTTAAAAAAAATGTACTCTCTTGAAGCGTATTTCATTTCCTAACCAAAAAACTTTGAAAACCTTGTACTCAAAACTCACATATTTTTGGCACAGTTTTAAAAAAAAAGCAAAAAAGAAAATATCTTAAAACAGCCGATACTCTAGCAAGACAGTCATGTGCTCTCTGTAAATGCCTTAGAGCATATCTCTACCTGCTTAATGCCCCATTAAACCATTTTACTTAAGAAAAGTTAAGTTGAAAACGCAAACATTTACCCAAGAACTAGCGAAATTTAATCCCATGATAACACAGTTAATGAAAAGTAGTCAGCGTTTTTTGGTGCGGAAGCAAAATTGTAAAACGATCGTACGATCGAGATGATATAATATGTGTATATAGGTATGTATATGTATAACAGTATAACAGTTATATATCATTCTGTTATTCACATTGACAAAAATTTGAGCAAAATGTGTGGCGAATTGATAAAAAAAAGATATAATAATACTTCTGGTGTTTACACTTTCGAGCAGGGGGGAAATCTTTTGTAAAATGCGATGAAGAAATAGATATAACTTTCTATGGCATGTCGTCATTTAAGTGCACTTTGAGTTACAGCAAAAAAATACCAAAAAAATACAAAAAAAAAAAAGGAATTAAATTAAATAAAATAAAATACCAACAAAAGCCGCTTACAAACATTACTCGTAATTGCGATAGCCAAAAAAATAAAAATAACAAGATAGAGTGCTGCAGTCGAGAGTGCTCGACTGCGAGTATACCCTCATCCCAGTCGAGGAATATCGTTACATTCGCCTATTCGATAAAATTGAAACGTTTAGGGTAAGTTTGAAATACGTGCTGAAAAACGTGTGCTGAAAATCTTATTTTAAATCAAAAAAGTACATCTGTTATCAAATTTTTTTGATTTTCGGGGGAGGGGGGAGTGGCATCTAAAATTTAAGAAAATGCTTTTTGCGCATCATCTATGAGAGCCAAATTTCATGCCTCTAGCTAAAAACGTGTAGCCACCAGGTACCATAATGTATTTTCCACCTTTTACCATTTTCGGCTACTTCTGAGTCTTATAACTATGTGTTTATGATCCGACCATTCTAAAACTTTCAGGATTAGTTTATGACATCGTTATAAATATCTATTCTAGAATTTAAACCATTATGATAAGGATTGTAGAAAATATGAGCACTTATTTAATTTGAGGGGGACCAATTTAGGATGGAAAAAAATTCTGAATGCGATTTTCTGTATAAGATCTATGGACACCTAAATACAAAATTTGATGACTCTAGCATAAAAATTGCGGCTGTTACATACATTTCGTCACTTTCTGGGAAAATGCTAGGGTGCATGAAAATTTTGGGAAGTTTCATTCTGCGGTTTCTAAGTATGACCCTATATACCAAATTTGGTGGCGATAGTGGCGAAATGCCAAAGTTATGGCTATTTTATCGAAAATAGTTTTTATCAATTATCGGGCGATGGGGGCGTGGCATCCAAAATTTGAAACAAGTTTTAAGTCTCATACAGACGGACGGACGGACAGACGGACGGACAGACAGACAGACATAAATTGACTCGGGTTGATGCCGATCAAGAATATATGTACCTTATGGGACCTGCCACGCCTCCTACTGCCTATTACCTACATTCCAACAAAACTATTATACCCTTCTCCCCATTTTTTAGGGTATAAAAGTAAAATAAAGACTCAAAACACATGGGGAGGAGAGATTGTTGTATGTGGCGGAAGGGTTCACGTGTGCCGTGGAGAATGGCAGACGGAGTTAAGAGGTTTGTCTGCCCGCCTGTCCGCCTGTCCGCCAGTCCGCCAGTCTGTCTGTCTGTCTGTCTGTCTGTGTGTGTATCTGTATGTGTGTGTTTCTGCATGAACCGGTTAGCTACTTGGTGTTGGCCCGAAAAGTTGATTGAACCTGCTGTTGATTGAGTAACACACATTTAATTGATTTAAATGCGCGCGGCTTTTGCCTTAATTGCACATTAAAGAGCCAAGAAACTGCCGGCCAATTATAATTACAGCAGATGCTGTGTGTTTGCCCAGGTCGAAAGTGAAACGACAACAACAACAACAACATTGGGTAATGAGACAACAAGCAAACAAACAAACAAACAGACAAAGAAACAAGCAAACAAACAAACGCAATGGGCGCCCTTTGGCCCAACAGCTGATGTTGCCATATGATTTTGAAAAAATACTCAAAAGGTGGCAGCTTGTTGTGTAATCTTGTTTGAGGATCGGACAGTTATCTTATAACCTAACACTTGAAAGAACTGCCAAAATGTCGAACCGCTCAAACTTCAATTTTTCTATTTCTTACATTTTTTTTGCACAAAATGTTAAAGTCTTCTGTTAAATACGAGATATTTGCGTAATAAAGAAGTCCACAAAATTTCAGCAAAATCGGTTGAATAGTTTTGGAACAATCATGGACAGAGTGCAAAATAACCCAAAAGCGAGTTTAAGAATTTAACTTAAAATCCATTTTTATAACCAAATCAACTTATTAATTTCAAATTTTAGACAGTATGCTTCAGATATTGTAAGAGGCCTCAGTGGACCCGTGTATAGCGCACTGTCTCGCCAAACAAGAGGTGGGAGTCCCGCTTATGTCGATATAGCCATGACTCTCCTAGAAAAACTAGGTTGTGGCGTAGGATTTGATGTCCACTCACGAATAAAAAGTTCTTCATTGAAAGAATCAGGGAAAAAAGGAAAAAAGTGATTCAGGCTTTGATCCCGTAGGGTTGTTATGGTCATATAATAATAACTCATATAATTTAACTATTATAATTCTAGCTTAAAAACTTAGATAGCTTATAAGACTTGAGTCATTTACAAAGTTTGGTCTGAAATTTCAAAAAATTTGAAGAAAAATTTGATCCCTTAAACAAAACATTTAAAAGAATATTAATTTAAGGATTATTATAAATTACATTCTACAATGTAAAATTATATGTTTGTGAGATTTTATACCAAATTCACCCGGTTCCTTTCAGTTTTGGATTCTATATATAAATCGTGGTATTTACTGAAACTAACTATTAATTTATATTCTTTCAACAATTTTAGGCTTAACTTTCAGCTTCAAATTTCAGTAAAGATTTTGAAATAAATAAGATTTTCTCAAATATAATTTTTGAGAAAAATAAATGGGGCTTGTGCTGACATTTGAAATGCATAGAAAGCAAACTCGTAGACTCCGAAACATAAGCTTTTGTTAACTGGTCTATGATCTTTATATCATATACATCAGTGCCTCGAAAGGGTTTTGGTCATATTTCCTATGCTACTTAAGCTATTGCTCTTAAATTTGGCACATAAGTAAATTTTTTCATTATCTGTCAATCCAGCAAATTTCAACCGTTGAAACTTGAGATTTATTCAATTTTCCAGCAGAAAATAATGAATCTTCGAGATGAAAAACTGTCTTCTTAAAATAAGCTGATCAAGTTGAACTTGTGGTACATCGAAAAGAGTATAAAAGATTCGGGAGACGAAGAAATTCTTGTTTTTATGAAAAATGATTTATTGTTATTGAGTCTAAGCTTTGGACGTTTCATTCATTAGGAATGGTTTCTGCTTTAGGATTGCAATGGTAAAAAAAAGTACTATTTGCAGAAACCATATAAAGAAAGATCTGAAATGTGATTAACTTCTAAGGAAAACTATTAAG
Organism: Phorticella flavipennis; assembly: GCA_037040045.1. Lineage (NCBI taxonomy): Eukaryota > Metazoa > Arthropoda > Insecta > Diptera > Drosophilidae > Phorticella > Phorticella flavipennis. The sequence continues at coordinate 1,574 of JBANCY010000335.1, read as the reverse complement.
ATTTTCATGAAAGCAAGCATAAACTTGGATATTGTAGACTAGTCGGGTTGACTTTTGGCTCCAGGGTATACGGAAGCTAACGCAACGGGTCAATCAAGTTCACTGTCACTTTCACTCACACTCCGCCTCTCACTCTACAACAACTCTATCTCTCTCCCCCCTCTCACTGTCCCCCTCTCTTGCTTACATTGCGATCATGTCAACTCTTTTTTGACTGACGTCCGATGACAGAAGTGACATTTTGCCACGAAATTAATCGATGATTCGCAAGTTTGTTTGGATACAGTTTGTGGATCGGGCGGATGGAGAGACTTGAAAAATGTTGTCGGTTGACCGTTTTGCGATTTAACTGTGCTTTTCGAGTGTTTTTATACGTTTTTTATTTATCTTGTTGTTGTTGGTTTTCGGTTTGTTTTGAGCCGTTTTTAAGATCTGTTAACTGGTTTCGTTGGATTTGCTTGCATTAAGTCAATGTTTTGGGTCTTAAGGGTTCGCACTGCAAACGGTAGCAAAATGGCAACATTATAAGGTGAATGCACTCAAAAGTTTTCATTGTAATACAATTTTTGAGATACAATAAATATTCATATGTTTGGTCAAAAGCCAACAATTATGTTAATGAGTGTATTCAAGACCCAAAGTGATTATAAACACTAACACAAATGAAGCTATATAGAGTTATATGCTATATAGCGTTATATGGAAACTCAAATGCAATCACCACATCATAAACTGAGTACTTGGATGAATAGAGGGAGACTTACTACAATGGAATGTTTATAATAGAAAAGGTATTCAGGTAGTTCAGGTGGTTCAGGTGCACCCAAATACCGGATTAAGTCTTTTGTTAACTAATCTTAAGAGTTTTATACGCATTTCTTTTTGTTTGTTGTTCGCGTAAATTCCGAAAAATAAACACAGAATGGAAATATCTGTGACATAAAACGAAAATATTTTATCAACTAAACGGTGACTAGTTATTTTTATCTACGAAGGACTACGAATGGTAAATGATTAGATTAACAAAAATACCGACAAAGTGATCAAAATATAACAACAATAATAACATTGACGTCTTAATGTTTATAGGCCAAATTCGATGTAAACTTATGAGAACTATAAAAACCACCCTCGCAAGCGTTTTATTATACAGTCGAAGTTCTCTATGAAGTTCTCCCTATAATGCATTGATTTTAAACACAACTTTTTCGTTCCAATTTCATTGTATTTTAATGAATTTCCATATAATGAAGTTTCTATATTATATGGCCATAACAACCCTTTCGGGTCAACACCTGAAGCTCTATTTTTTTTGACTTAGTTTTTGATTTAAGATGGGATTTTGTTAACATGTGAATGGTCGACCAGGCCGCTCCTCGACTTTAACGCTGTTTCGACCCTCTCTGAACATTTTGTACTACTAATAAATTCTTTTTTTCTCTCTTAAGAATTCAATCGGGTCAAGGCCTGAAGCATTATTTACCTTTTTATTTCTGATTCCTTCACTGAAGAACATTTTTATGTGGGTGAATTTCAAATCCTACGCCACAACCTAGTTTTTCTAGGAGGGTCAT